>JADFUC010001823.1:0-146352 GCA_019722365.1 Lithospermum erythrorhizon | reverse complement strand
AAGATTATTTTCTGAATTACGCTTTTAAATTAACCTTATTTATTGAATCATGTGTACTAATTAAAATATATTGGGAAATTATTTTACTTATAGGAAATGATTGAAATAAAATTAAAACATGGAGAAACTATGTAAAAAAGAATCAAATCTCGCTCTTCGGACTAATCATTGCTGACAAGATTCATTAAGAAAAATACAAAGCACCAGATAATATATAGTCACAACTCATAGATACTTTTAGAAGAATCTAATCATACAAAGATAAATATATTTATTACTTTATTATGTAATAGTAGTTACCTCCGTTGTAACTCAGTAGTTATCATCACTCAAGTTGTTTTAATTATTAATTAAAAAGATAATATTTACCTAATTTACATTTGTAGAAACGAATTTAAAGAATTAATACGTAAAATTAAGAATACAACTTTATTCTGACTTTTTTGTTGTATGTTAGTTGATACTGATTGTATAAAAACGAGCTAGTAAGCTGACTCACGAAATTATTGAACCAAAAGATGAAAAGACCAGCTCACAACTTGGAGTCACATGAGAGTATCGGTTCATTATATATCGAGCTGACTCTAACCTCTAACTTACTTCCTACCTCTAATCATTCAGTGGTCTCTTATATATAGCTTGGACAACTTTTCAATAATTAATGTACAAATAGACTTCTTTACACGTTGCTTCAACTTTCTATAATCATTAGCAAAAAAAGCTTTCTGCTTGAAAACGTTCTTCTAGTTTTCTTGATATTTTTCCGTTTTCTCTACAAAAAACTTTTCCTTTTTCAAAACCCATTTGTTCATTTCCTTTTTTCTTTAGGGTTTAGTGATTTTGAGTTGAATTTGTTAGTGTTTGTGAGTTGACTATTTAGTGATGGAGAAGTCAAAGTCAACGGTTTCTTTAAAAATTAAGTTTCAATTTGAGCAAAAGAAGCTATGGAGCAAGAAAAGAATGTAAGTAAGTGTCTATGTTCAATTTTGGACTATGTCATACTCTAGGTGTTTATTTTGCTCATTTTCCTTTTTGGGTTTAAGTGTTGTTTAATGTTTCATGGTTTTTTTTACCTTTGTCCCAAAAATTGTCCAGTTTGAATTTCTGATATGGTTAAAATTAACATATATAGTATTTTCATTAAATATGATAGTATTACATGGTAAATAAATAGACTAGTGGTCACGGATCCCAAGGCAGGGGCGACGTAGCAAAAGCATAGTAGTGGTGGTTCAAAAAATACAAAAAAAAAAATTACATTCAAAAATGCTTACATTCATAAATACTACTAAGTTTACAATTAATGCTTTGTCAGCTATCAAACCTGACTTAAAACATCACAGATCAACACTCAAATATATATCTCTTTCTATATGTTTACACTAATATTTAACCATCGATTATCCATCTTAGTTCCCAGTGGAATCACTCTTCGGGACGCCTTATACCGGTAAGACTGCTCAACACTCACACTGCAATAATAAAGAGAATCTCATGTCGTTAAACAACAATTGAAATCTTAGACTCTTCCGGGGCAGCCATTGCTTAAAAGCATCCGAAAGCCCCTTTAATTCAAAAAACGAGTCATCCCTTACATCCACTATATATATAATTAACCAATTAATCATAAAAGAGGATTCAACTTCATCCCAAAATCACGGATATAACTCGGTTATTATCAACTTCTCTTCATCAAAAGTTAATTAAATTTATTGAAAGGACTGCAAGACGCCAATATCAGGTTCAAAGGTTTTCCACATCAAACTCACAAGCCTTTCCAACTTTATATCCAAAATATTAATAAAAAAAAATAATCGCTCTTATAACGATTTAAATTAGAAGAAGCTCGACGCTCGATTCTTGGTAATACGACTGGCCATATCGTGAATTTCACATCAGCGGTTCATACAAATTTCAACAACTTTTGTTAACATAATATCCTATCCATCATCCCGCATCCTCTCAAGCGCGAAATTTTGACAATTCATAAAGATTTAAGCATTCAATGTTTTGATCACATCTTTGAAGAGTTGGGTTCAAAAGCATCGGGTTAAGCGCTAATACATAACCATCAAAACATAACATTTAAATCAAAAGTAAGAACTCAGAATAAAGTCCTCGTTTCCCTAGAACTTCCTAGAACTTTAAGCAGATGTATCTTGCTGGTCTTTTAAGCACACAAATTACTGACCAAATAAGTTCCTCAATACTCAGAAGAGTCTCAGAAATACACCCCCAACGAGAAAAGCATCACCAACTCTGAAAGAGACGCTTGTCGATCAACTGCAGACCACTTCTCCCAAACTCTTCAAGGTTCTTAACACCCTTACCAGACGAACAAGTCACATTTCAAAGCTCCACCATGTCTTTGCTAACATCCAATAATATCGACAATCGAATCGATCAACCAAAAATGAACTCACATCTAAACATACAACTAACAAAGAACAACAATGTGTTGGGAAGTTTGGAGTCGATGGGCAAACAATGAACATAAAAGTCATTTAAAAACCTCATTTTCCCTTAATTAATGCTTTTAACCCACCAAGTCTAATTTGCATACGTGACGCCTCCATCATACGCCACCTCTAATCTCGACAACGAATTGTAAGTGGGTCAAAATATCTAAGAGAGCCTTTAAGTTCAGATAATGGAAACTTCATTTTTCTGACGATTCTAAGAAATCTTTCCACAACAAAGACTCAACAAACGCAAACAAACCGCCATTTGCTCTTAGCCGAGCCGATCCCGACTACTATCAATCAATATAGAAAGAACTATTTCCAACTTCTTTACAATCTTCGAGGTTACTAAAAAAGGTAAGACAACAAAGATCCTTTTCGACATTAGACTAAATAGACGAACACATAATTCTTTTTTATACTATATGCTTCTCTCTAACTCTCTTCCAGTATATTCAATAAAATAATCCTCAGATGCAAGAGTCTTTCCCCTGCCTTCCCAAACGATTGTCCACCCTCAAGCGGCACCCAGCGTATATAAAAAATGTTCTTAACTTCATCAGACAATTAATCCACCAACTCTGCTTTATTTCCTTAATGCGATTTTCCTTTCTTAAGAGAGTTTTGTATAATTTGTTTTTGCATTCAATACTTTTCTCTTTCAGCAGAGAATTTATAATTCACATTAAATCTTGTCATTTAAGTCCTTCGCCTTACGATTCATAACCTCTAAATCCATATTACCTTGCAATAAAAGATTCTCCACCCAACTTAGTCACATCTTTAAACAAATAACATTGCAAACAAATCACAACATCTTTATTCAAATAGATTCAATCGAGGCCCTGAGGAAGTACCATTCAACTTTAAATTTTTTGTTCCCCATAGTCAATAATATTCCTTTAAATTGACGCTGACCTTTAATTTTAAATTTTCAAGTTCCAAGGACCTTTAATTAGAAAACAAAAACTTTCTTGAATATCCTAAAGTAAAGTCTATTGGCTTCCTTAGTTTATCCATTTCTGAATTACTTAGCCATGAGCAGTCTATTTGAAAGATATCATTTTGGGAAATTTGTCAGGTTAATTCAATGTCTGAAGTACTATCCTGCTTTTTAAAAATCTCTCTTCATCCTATTATAGTACAATATTTCACAAAATAAGTCAACGTATCTTGCACTTATGTGTATACTAGTATACTTATTAAATCGCTTTCCAGCTTTTCTTTTATTCTACTAGATTCACACCACCAATATCATCATCCAAAAACAACTTTTTCCTCAAATTATTCTTTTATCACATACCATATTTAAAAATCTAAATAATCCCACAAAATCATCAATACAACTTCAATCTTATACATTAAATAACATTCAAAGTCCAAACAACCCAAAATAATCAATAAAGCTTCAATCTAACATTAAATAACAACCAACAATTGAAACACCAAAAAATTAAGAATCCCTCAATTTAAATACCCTAAAATAACATCCCAAGAGAAAAAACCACAACCTTCAATCTCCAAAATTAAATTACAGCATCAAACAAGTTTATTTAACAAAAATTAACTTTGGGTCATTAAGATACCAAGAAGAGGTCATAAGCCGAGTCATCAGAATGTATATGCTAGACTAAATATTTGCCTTGAGCTTAGATATATAATATACATTTGGGAAATAGCCATGTGGCCAAGTCATTAAATTCACTTTCACTTACCAAAGACAACAAAACAATTAATTAATTCTTTTTTTTTTCTTTTTTATTAAAATCATAAGCACAAAGTTCTGAACTACTGGCCCTTTCGCCACCACAAGTTCATCAATCGATTCTCTACCAACGCTTAAAGGGACAATGACTTTTTACTATATAATACGAAATGTAACCTTTCAATCGAAGTTGAATAACAAGAACGTAGCTAAAAAACGGTACGTAAGAATATGTATTGCCCTAATAAATGTCTATATTAGAAAATTGTATTACATTTATTTTCTATCTATTTTGACGAGCACATAACTCACGATGCACTATTTATAATTGCGTCAAGATAAATACACCATTCACAATCAAGGTTCTTCGCATAATTTCGCTTTTACCATTCTTAAGCAACGCCAGTTCTTTATTTATCTCATTTCCATTTCATTCTTACTTAAATTTCTTTCATTGCCAATTCTCAGCGCTTTCTTGTCGGGTGCAGCCTCGGCCACACGGCTTCGTCTTAATGGTTTCACAAGGTGAGCCGCAGTTTTGCAGACCGGTTGTTAGTCAGGCGTGGCATGGGCTTGGCAATCTATTACGTTAGTTACGTGTCGCGTTCACTGTGGTGCTACTTGGTATCAATAAGGGTCATCCGTGCTACAACAACTTAACGGCCACACGACGGCAAGCGTTGTAGTGTGCATAGCAAAAGATTTAATCCTTCGAATTTTTCAAGAAAACGATATATGAACACATGGGTTTTATGTATCACAAGGGTACATTTTTGGTCATTTTCCTTCAAAGTTGTAGTTTAAAGTTTATACATTTTAAATTCCTTTTATCCTGGGCTGCAGCATCATTCAGCTTTAAATTTTAAAATGGTTAAAATTAACAAACTTTCAGAGCGTTACTATTATTATTAAGTCTGAGATCCTTAAGATTCATGTGTTGTAGAAGCACATTAAAATATAACTAGTATTTGATATATTTCATTAAATATTATACGACATTTATGAAAATACTTGAGTTTAACCATCAAAATTCCAAAGCTGGACAATAATACTGGGATTAATGTAGCAACATCTTTTTCTAATCGAAGTGAAGTTTAATGTATGTTCTTTTGTGAATATACCAAATTGATCATTGTGATTATTCTGTGTTTTAATTGTTTCCTTTTTTGATCATTTTCCTTCTTGGGTTTTAGTTTAATTTAAAGTTTTGTACTTTTTGCTCCCTTTATCCCAAAAGATTGTCCAGTTTAAATTTCCAAAATGGTCAAAATAACAAACTTTATAGAGTTAGTTGACACATAAGTTCGATTTTAATCAAACATATCATGTTAGTTATAAGTTAAATTACAAAAAATTACAAATACTAGCATTTGCTATCTTTTCACCAAATATTGTAGACCATATATGAAAACACTCGAGTATTCAACCATCAAAAATTCAAAATTGGACAATCTTACAATTGTTTTTTTAGGGATTTAGTTCAACTTAAAGCTTCATATTTAGAGAGCATTTACATCACTCCTTTAAAAATTTCTCTAAAAAATCGACTGCATAAAGAATTTTATTTTTGAATCAACTTTCATTTATGTTCTTTAGCATTTCTTTATTCACTCTAAACTGAAAATATATTTTCAACAATTATGATAAAATTAACAGTTAAAAAGATTTATTTCGTTCTTAAAGATAGTATTTTGACTACTGAATTTTAAACTTTTGATTTAAATATATTTGTTGCTTGTATAATATTTGCCATATAAATAAAAAATTGAATGTATTTTTCTATCGATATATTTTATCAAGTATTATACAATACAAATAAAATATATATACTACAAAAGCTTTTAAAAATTACATAACTATCAAAAAGTCAAAATGTGATAATCTTTTGTGAATGGCATGAAGATAAAATAATGTATTATATATGGATGTTGAATGAAAGATCTTTAAATTTATATTTGAATATGATGAAAGATATTTATAGATTTTATTTTTGTTTATATTTATTTTATCTTCATTTTTTATGTAATTAAAAAGAGAAAGAAGTAGAAAAAAAATAATCGCAAAATGTAGACGTAGAGGCACACAGTTAAGTTAATAATTTTATTGTAACATTCAACTTTTGGTGAAGCTCGAAAAAGAATAATTTTTTCATTTGTAATGATTTCAACCCCTATTACACTATCCAATGGTTTCCATTTACGTGATCCCAAAAAGATTGTCAAGTTTAAATTTTATATGGTCAAAGTTAACAAACTTTGTAGCATTAATTGACATGTAAATTTGATTTGAATCAAAATTACCATGTTAATAGCATTTGATATATTTTTCAACAATCAAAATTGAAAACTGGACTTACTTTTGGTATAGAGGAGTATTTATTTAAACTGAAAATGAAGTTTAATGTATGTTGTTCTTTGTTAATCTGCTAAATTGGATTGATGGTATAGTTCAGGCTTAATTTATTTAGTACTCCTTTCATCCCTAAAAGATTGTCAGGTTGTCTTTTCAAGGTCAAAGATTAGTAAATTTTATATTTTTGATTGATATCCAAAACTTTGATTTGAATCAAAATTATCAAATTAATAGTAAAGTATGTTGAAAATACTACATATTAATATATTTTTCCCAAACAAATATTTAACACATTAAAAAAGTCATTGAAAATCATTTAGGGATGTTTGCCAAAACTTATTGGAGGTTGACTCTTTCTCTAGGAGAGATTGGATGTTCGGCTAGATTTTTGAAATAGAAGGCTATAGCAATTGAAACGATTTCGTAGGCGCCGCTTAATACGCTTGTCCAACCTGTAGTAACTGTTGATCCAAGAAGAAAGTGATTTTGCTTGTTTACTGTCAGCATTGATTATGTGTGCTAAGACGGATAGTTCATGTCCTTCCCCACATGTTAGATAAAGCGAGAGAAGTTCCGCATTGCATAATGTTATGTAATAGGAGTAGATACTAAATGATCTTCTAGTGTCTAGTAAGACATTTTTGGTGACTCTGGTTCTTGCACGGTCATCAACCTTCTCGCTTCAGAGGGGAACCAGGGCCCACAGTTCAAGAATGGTTGTCTTAATGGTTCACATTCAGACAAGTGAGTTCTAGTTATGCAAGGCGATGAAGCCTGAAAGGTCTATTCTGGATCTAGCAGCTGATTTGGTGTCTGCTAGTGCAAAACGATTATTAAATAGTGTAGAATATTGTGTAACTCTCACAACTGTATTAATCAGGGAATACAAAGTTATATATAATTACAGATGACCTAATGGGCTTCTACTACACAAGCCCATAGATTGATATTACAACATAATATATCATACAATATATCCTAATAAATAGTGATATTACATTTTATTTGATATTGCCAACTATCTCAGCATTCCTGAACTTGCTGTTACTCTATAAACTTCAGCTCTACTTATGAAGAGGGAAAATTTTGTGAGACTTTCCACTTGAGTGCATCTGGATGGAGGTGCTGCGAGACTTGTGGAAAGGTATTCAGAGAAATTTCAGTTTTACTATCCTGACAAACAAATGTATACTAAACCGCTTATCTTTTGTCTTACATCAATATAAGAATTCACATGTTTATCCGAAAACAGTATGATATGTTCTTTGCAGCAAATACATTGTGGATGCATTGTTTCTTTTCATATGTTTGTATTATTGGATGCTGGAGGAATCGAATGTCTTACATATGCAAGGAAAAGTTTGATTATGGTAAGTGTTTTATGTCAACAGATATAGATTCTAACCATTCATGATTTTATTAGAAATTTTTATAATGATCACACTTTGTCATTGTAATTGGACTATATCATCTTGCTTGTCAAAGGGTACATTTACTTTCCATTTAACTTACTGCAGACCCCAAATCCTGCATGGCCGCTGCCTTCTCTCGTCTTGTCTTCTCATCCCGAGAGAATCGAAGATCTTTCTGGAAAAAACTGGAGTACGATGGCTGGATCTGGCCCCGTGCCATGGCGGAAAGCACCTAGTCTTTTCAATGGATATATAAAAAGTCAGCAGGCTAAGGCATCCCTTGAGTTTGATGTACCAAGTGGTACTGATATACTTCATTTTTCCGACAAAATGTCTGCTTTCTCTTTTGAGAGGCAAAATAATGAAGATTCTGTTAAGCGATTAAGTGGTGAAAAGACTTGCAGGCCAGACATACTTGATAATAGATTTTCTGGTAAGTGTTCTGGCATAAATGTTTATTGAATCCTAAAAAGAACGCTGCAACTTAGCCAAGAACAATTCAAATTTGTTCCAGTTGTCAATTCCGAGGCACAGAGTAATGCTTTTTTAATTGGTTCTAATTATACTGTATTAACAAAAGGCAAAACTGATGAAAATTTAAATATGGCCACGGTTTCTGCACCAACGAACAAATCTGCCGATACTTCTACAGCCTCCACCAGAGCATTGAAAAGCTCCAATCATAGTGGCCTGGATGTATCTACTGACAAACAAGTACGCAGTGGAAAATCTAAAGGAGATGCACGAGGGACAAACCATTTTCTTGCTCGATACTCGCCTCAAATAACAGTTCAAGAGCGAATACAAATTTCTGGAGAGTATCCTATATTATATTGAAGAGATTCTTTTGTACTCCTGCTGAGTCTTTTTTTATATTTGATTTGGTATTAATACTAAGAAGCTAAACTCTATTAAGTGTAAATGGATGAAAGTTCCAATGTATTCATGATCTTTACTTTAGCAATGTTTGTTATGTATGATTGATGTCAGTTTGGGCTCTTCTAACTAACTGTCCGCAGAAATCATATAATTACTCATTTGTTCGAGAAAACATTGAGTGCAAGTGATGCTGGCCGGATGGGGCGCTTGATACTTCCAAAAAGATGTGCTGAGGTTTGTTATTCTTCTGCTATTCCTCTACATGTTAAATTGACAATCTTCTTATGCTTAGCCTTGTCTTTTATCACTCTAGAAAAATTAATAGATTCATATTTTAAATTTTGGTGTTTGTATATGCCCTCCTTTCATGTACATTGGGTGTGAACTTGATAATGTATATCTTTCTTTTGTTTTGACAATTTCACCCTGGATAGTGAGAGCTTCTTTAGATATTCTTAATTGATACAAAAACCGAGTTAGATAAAGTATCTGTTACTTAACCTTCCATTAATGGTATTTTAAATACTTCAAAAGTTGTGCAAATTTTGGTACTTGGTATGAATCCTTGCTCTTGTAACCATGTTTATTGTCTAGTTATTTACTAATTTAAGCTAAAAACTAAACCAAACTTATGTTGTCGACACCAATTTAATTAGATCATGGTTGGCAATATGTGCACAACTGAAAGAGTGAAACTAATTATTTGAACCTCTGCCAGGGATAAAATACATATATTACCTATTTGTCCAATTCTTTCATTTTTAAATGTTAAGGAATGTGGAAGAATTGCAGCCCTACATGAGTTTCCTAATTGGTTTGAGGGATAATGCATCTTTCAGTAGACCTAAGAACTGTTAACTTTTTTGTTTTGGAAACTTTATCTCGAGTGACTCCTTTCTTGTTGAACCTTCAACTGATGATGGGGGCAAAAAGTTTTATGAAAATAGTTGAACAATGGTAAAGTGTAGAGAGGAAGCTAAGAGATAAGATGAAGTTAGAAGGTTAGGGTGATGAGATTCTCATTGGAATAAAATGAGACATTACAACTTATATGTAGAAGGTTAACTAAAGGACTAACTGTACTTCAATCCAAATTACTAATATTGCATACATCATCATAAGTTAACATCTAGTTGAGGGGGATGCAATATTTGTTCATTCCGGAATTTTGTCTCCCGTGCTCAAAATTTGTATTAGGAATCATATATATTATATTTTAAACACTTTAATTTTCTATCATTTCTATGTTAGTCATGGATAGCGCTCCTGATGATGTAGTTTGTGAAATATACTCAGGCTTATCTCCCGTCAATCTCAGATTCGGATGGACTGCCTCTCGAGGTTGGAGATTCTAAAGGAAATGAATGGCTATTTCAGTTCAGATTTTGGCCAAATAACCACAGTCGAATGTATGTGCTGGAAGGTGTAACACCTTGTATTCAGTCTCTACAATTGCAAGCTGGTGATATAGGTAATTAGTCAGTTTCTGATGAGAATGTTGCTTGGGACCGAGGTGCCTTCTCGATAATCTCTTTCTTCCTCCTCCCTAAACCTAAAAATGAAGATTAATAATAAATTACCACCATGGGTTATCCTTGCCCTAAAAGGGTTTGATTTGTTGCATCCGCATTCGACCCACACAAAAATTTCAATTTTGTGTTAATATTGTTATTCTTCTTTTTGGGGTGTTTATGTGAGCGGTTGCATGTTCATATTTTTCATCTCTCAAGTTATCTGTTGGAGGAGCTTGTCCAAAAGTGGAATGTGAATTGTACATCAATCTCCATATCTACATAACTCACCAAGAACAGGACGTCGTCTGACATATAGCACTATGTTAGGTGCATATTATTTGTGGTTATTATGATAACTTGTAATTATATGATAGGTTGTCGTGTCAATTTACATATGTCATGCCTGTACACTTTCGTGTGTGCTGGAGAACGACTTAGGAAGAGGAAGGAATGGTCAGGAAGAAAAGACCGTTATATTTAACTTCATAGTGTAAACGATCTTGGTTCTCTCGGAGTGATATAGAGGTTTGGCTTAACTTCTTTTTGGAAGTTCATAAATTACATATGAAAGAGAAGCTTGGACATGGAGAACTATTTTTGTGATACAAGCTAACCATATAAGGTTACTCAATCACCCTTGCGGATGTGATCTTATTTCAGTGACATTTAGTAGACTTGAGCCAGAAGGAAAGTTGATGATAGGAGGCAGAAAGGCTTTGGCTACCACATCAACTGATCAGGTTTGTTCTTGTGCAATACGTGGTCATCTTAGAATTCTTATTTTTTCTGTAGCGATATGATTTCTGGTATTGGAATACATGTGTTGAATACAGAATTTAGTTTTTTTTCCCCATTATCCCAAGTAGTATGTCGTGATTTGTTTGTTAACTTCAAGTTACTCCTGTCATTTCAGCACAGTAGTTTTCTCTTTGGCTTCTATTATTCGTGTTTAAATCATCTCTATTAAGATAAATAAGTGGTCACCTGTCACCCATCAATTGAAAATCTACTGTGCATTCGTGGTTTGAAACTACATGTCTCTTGGGTTTTACTACCATATATAGTAATTTTATCATGCTCATGCACAAAACCCATTTTTAAGATGGCCTTTTAGTATGAGAGACGGTACCAATTAGCTTGAACAAAGTAGGTTATTTGTAGTATCGTGATCAACTTTGATATTTAGGTACTGCTGATCTAAGACTTTGAATTATTTTACTCCCTGTTCCCAAATTTGGTTGTCTTGTATGATTTTGCATTAGTTTTGATAATTTTCTCCACTATATACTTTTTATTTTCCAGTCTTATTTTGTAGAAATTAGAACATAACTAGGGAATTCCATGCAAAATTGAAGGATAGAGTACAAATTCTTGATTGCTTTCTGATTAATATTTTAACTGAACATTGTCTTCAGATTAATGTAGGAGCTGCCCTTGGTAAATTGGCAGCTAGCTACTACAACTTCACTGCACCTCACTATAACTAAATACTATCTTGAATGCTAATAGGAAAATAAAGCTGTTACTATGATTGACGGAATGTCTGCAAATGGGGTGAATATGAAAAAATGTTCGAAGCAGAGTGAAACAGATTTAGCGAGTATCAACAAGCCTGAGGAACAATTTCATAGAGTTGTTTCTAACCGCACCAAGAGAAAAGGCAGCATATTGGCTTCCAAAAGTAAAAGATCGATGATTGAGAATGGTTACATGACAAAACTGAAACTGACTTTGAAAGAAGCACAAGGATTAATAAGTCCGCCTCCTGGTAATAACCCTAAAGTCATTGTGATAGAAGGTTTTGAACTAGAGGAATATGAGGTAACAATTCTATATTTGATCTTTTGCATTTTGTATTTCTTATGTAAATTCTCTTTGCCCTTCTTGCACCACATCACAGAACTATGCCCGCATGTCTTTTTTGACTTTCCTTTCTTATCGTTATTTATTTCATTCTTCAATCCGATAAGGTGTGTCACTTTGAAAGGCTAGCAGCCATGCTTTTAAAATTTGCAATTTATTTATGTCAAATTTCATGTCGATGTTTCATACGTGATGTCTGGCCCTAATTTAAGTCGGAGTTTGCCTATTTTTTAGTTCATAAAATTGTCCCAATTAAGCTATTTTCTTTCGCCACACCATTACCACCAATGCATTCTTTCAACAACAACATGTCCCGATGCCTCTAAAAAGCTCCTCGCTAAAAGGGAAGTGGGTTTGATGTGTAGAACTCCTATGAAAGAGGGAGGTCATTCGACCGACTCCAAGATGAAGATTAGCAAATACTATCTACAACTTCACAATAGATATTAAGCACATGTAGTGAAATGAACGATTTTGATTTATTCCTTTAAATCCAAGAACCATGGAATATAAAATTTGCGACTCCACATGAATTCCTTCAATTGTGAGAAAAAAGGCTAACCTCCCACTTAATTTGGCATGGAGGGAGAAGTATTTAGTAGGGAATTATATTAGATAAGGTGGAAAAGTGGAGGAAAACTTAGATATGTTCCATAATTCGGAGATTACATATCAAGTGGAGAAGTATATCAAGAGCTATGTGCTATTCCATTCCTTCTTCCTTAATTTTAATAGATTGAATGAATTGCTGGGGGATTGTAAAATTGGGGGCCTTTCTTGAGTAATTTATGCTGATGCTTGGGTACTATACATCATGTTCTTCAACGCTTACATAACAAAAGGGAAGCACCAATTATAAGAGGGGAACATAATAACATCTTCCAGTAGATTTACCTTGCTTTATTTTATCTCCATTTTCCATACTAAATATGGTACGTATAAGCTGACAGTTTGATGCGATGCTGACTTGATGAGATGTAACAGGATGTGCCAATCATCGGAAGACCATCTATCCTTTCAAGTGATTACACAGGGTATATTTCGAAGGACTTGTGCCATATTTAATTTCTTCAAGTTCTGTTTCTTGTTTTCCGGCTCTTCTAAGTCAGTGATGTTATGGTTTTTTGTGATTTTATGTAGTGAGGAGATCCAATGGGTTCAATGTGATGACTGTCTCAAGTGGCGCAAAGTACCTACTAAAATTCTTCTTCCATCCAAGTGGACCTGCTCTGCAAACTTGTTGGACCAAGAGAAGTAAGCACCTTTCATAGTTTCCATGTATTCTTAAGTTAGCCTTTTTTTAGTAACTACTACTACTATCCTCTAGTGCTTTTTGAAAAAAAATCCGAGTCTCCATTGTGGATTATATGTCCTAATGACACATCAATATTGTACTAATTTTGTTTTTGGCTCATAAAGTTTAATATAGGAATTAGGTTTGGTACTGTCACTCGTTTTTCTAGATGCAAGCATTGCCTAGTGTCATGAGTTTTTCTACATTGCCTATTGTGTGAACTAGCATAAATAAACTAAAGCATAGGGTAATTGTCTATCTGCATACATTATAAAAATTCTTTCAAGGACCGAGCTATACTTAGGATCACTCATATGTATCTAAGTTTTGATCTGCAAGTGCTACATGTTTATTACTTCGTATTATTTTGTTATCAGGTCGATGTGCTCAGCTGCTCAAGAATTGACGGCAGAGCACCTTACAGATGTTTTTCTTGCTATCAGTAATGGTATGGTCTATTACCGATTCTTATTGACATACTTATTGATTCATTAGGTGTCTTTAATACCTATAGACTTGCGAGTTGTCAGAATTCAACAATATTTGCCTGTTAGTCTCTGTTAATGGGCTTCTACCCGGAAAAGGTGCTATTGCTGTAAATCACCGTTTGTGATTATATGCAGCTTCTTCCAAGAAATCGAGTGTTTCTAAACCAGACTCCGATTCAGTCGAGACTTTAGAAGCGCTTAACGCCCTTGCCAATATTGCTCTTCAGGAAGGAGCCTTACTACATGCCACAACAAGGCACCCTCGTCATAAGCCTGGATGTAGCTGCATTGTTTGCATGCAACCTCCTAGTGGAAAAGGCCCGAAGCACAGAACAAACACCAATCATGATTGCGTTGTTCAGAATCTTTGAGGCGTCGATTTAGAACCCTGATGACAGGGAGACTTGAAAAGAAGCAGCCAGACATTGATGCTGAAATGACATTACAGAAGCTGGCAAATGACTCTGATGCTGACCTCCTTGGTGAAGTCTTAACTGGTACTGGTAACCAGGATGTTGCAAATTGTGAAGGCTTGAACAATGATTACGATATGAGAAGCCTGAAATTTGGCTCTTCACCGAAGAATGTTAAAGAGACCTGAAGAAGCCAGTCAGAACGAGATAAAGAATTGGCCGATCAGAGATTTTGAGTATTGTTAGATTGGACACATAGAAGATCAGGAGTCACATCTGAGTGCTGCAGCAGAATCATTCAGGTCCCTACGTTGATAGAGAAACCTAGAGTGGGCATTATGATATACATCAGGAAGGGGCCATAATGGGGCCACATGTTCAGTAGCTGCGTTGCTTTTGATGGGAGCCATGAGAGGATCGACATCGATTGTCAGTCGGCTCTTCCTGCTGATATTGTTGCAGCATCTGCACGAGACAGCCTGTAAAATAAGAAACACTGATTATAGCCGCAATGTCCATACGATTTGATGCAAAATATAGGAAGTCAGAGCATGTATATAGATTTCAGTGATATATGTCATCGTTGCCCGGTATATGTATGGCGAGATTGGTTACCTCTAAATTTGGAAAACCACTTAGTCTATTAGTAACTCCAGTGAACCTTAAACTGTTCATCAAGGAAAAAACCTAGAACCTAGTGTCATTTGCCCACTGGGTTTGGGGAAGGTATTAGATCAGTTTTATTTTTTGTTTTCCTTGGAGAATCATTTTTTGAGCTTTACATGCTTAAAGCATCTAATAACTAGTGGACTAGAGGTAAACATGGCATTTTTCGAAGATATTAGGTTTAAAACGAATTTTAACTGGCTGGGATCCTCCTTTCTTTTAACATTTTAGAGATTTAATGGCTATTTCTTACAAGGACCTTTTACTCATTTGTATTATTTCAAAGTCTCTATCCAATTTTAATTTTTTGAAAATTGAACTATTTCAAATTTCCTCCACATTATTCATTAAAATTACTATTATTAAAGAAAACCAACATTCAATCACAGCACTGGCCACCACCATCCCTTAGTTATACCGACTTTGGAGAATGTCATGTTGGAGATTTTTTGATTTTCTTATATTTTTTGTGGTTGGAAAACTGGAAATTATTGGTAATTTGTTGGTGAATTTTTAGAATATTTTGAAGATTAAAATTATTATTAAGATTGTTCATATTTAAGAGATTGTCTAGTTTTTGTGTTTCAATCAATTTTGATTTTGTTTTTACTTAGTTTCTTATTAAGATTCAATTTTTCTTTCTTATTTTTGGCTTATTTTCCTCCTTTTTTTCTGTAATTATATTCATGGGTGTTTTTATTTCGTTATGATGTTTTAGCCATCAATGTGGTTGTCCGGGATTAATTTCTATTAACCATGTTTTTGTGAAAAATCTATTAACCATGTTTTTGTGAAATTTAACAAAAAAACTGAATTGTAAGAGTGTGGATTTTGGAGGAAAATTACTATAACACCCTTTAGTACTATGGTACTAAGAATTACTTTATTACCAGAAACCATACTCCAAATTAACCCACCATTCCCATAATTAAAACGCCATCAATTTTAACACTAAAATTGGACGGAATCCTCAAATTGACCATTAACAATAGCTCAATCCCTAATCTGACCTACTATCTTAGTTCAGATCCCGATTTGATTGGAGTTTAAAATTCAGCATGCAGATAACCCATCGGTCAAAGTTTTGG
This sequence comes from Lithospermum erythrorhizon, assembly GCA_019722365.1. Lineage (NCBI taxonomy): Eukaryota > Viridiplantae > Streptophyta > Magnoliopsida > Boraginales > Boraginaceae > Lithospermum > Lithospermum erythrorhizon. The sequence goes on along the minus strand of JADFUC010001823.1, from coordinate 130,216 downwards.
GTGCCAAAAGAGTTTATGCCTTCTTTCTTGCTACATCCAAGTAATAAACATCTGTTTGTACATTTTGGTTCTTTGCCCTAGTGTGTTGATGAATATTAACATATCTAGCGGTAGATTACACTCCATCCTCTCAGAATTTTGTTTATTATTTTCTTAAGAACAAAAGTTTCATGTTCGAACTAGTTCTCATACTGGAATAATATTATCAGTAAAATGATTGCACTACTCATGATTAAAAGTTTCTAAATGTAATATCCTGAAGATTAACAAAAAATCCCACATCGATGGAATATCACCAAAGGAAGCAATTCATCATAAGTCCATCTTTAAAAGTCTAGTAAATTTTTTGTTGGAATACAATGTTATACCGGATGTTATAACATATGGTATATCACTTGGTACACTAAAAGAATTAAACAGAAATAGTACATAAACTAGAAATCAAATAACACAGATTACTTGGTCTGGGGCTTCCAACGCAATCACAAGACCCACATCTAGTGGGATGCACCGCTCATTGCAAAGAAATTTGTTACGATTGAGTTATTATATAAAATATATGATAATCCCTCAAGTGTTATTCTGGTCAATATATACAATATACAAAGGATATAATAAATCCCACTGAGTACATTATAGGGTTCGCATACTAACTTGAGCAATGGGCCATGATATCTACCCACTCTTAAGCCGGAAAGACGAAGATCAGCGAATGATCAACTTGTATAGTAAAACTCAAACTGACGCTTTCCAATGCTCGGGTGAAAAAATGTCCGCCGCTGATTAGTAGTGCGAACATGGGTAGTAGAAATAGAGCCATCCAAGATAGCATCCCTCGAAAAATGACAGTCAACCTCTATATGCTTTGTGCGTTCATGGAACATTGAATTTTGTGCAATATACAAAGCGGACTAACTATCACACTTCAATTCCATCGGTTGACGATGATCGACACCTAAAAATCAGAATAAACCTCTCTTTAACCACTTCAATTCATACGTTACTATACCCATAGACCTATATTCGCTTCATCCAAGAACGAGAAACAATCGCTTGCTTTTGTGGCCCAATCTGTAATCATGGTAAGTCACATTTTGTCTTCAAAGAACACCCCTCGACCTCGACACTCTTGAGATGCTTCACAACAATGCTTGAAGAAGAATTCATTGATCGACGCGTGCTCATGTAACAACCGAGAAAGTACATGAATCGCAAAAGACAAACAGACGAGTAAAAGATAAATACATGAAGTCACTAACCGCCGGTAAATGGGTCCACATCCTCGCAATAAGGCACTCGCCGTAACTACCCAAAACGGGCGGTATTCTCGCTTCCATAGAAAATGCACGTCTAAGACCCAAGAACTTCCGCCGTAGATGGTTGATATTAAGGAAATATTTTCTTTATCTAGAAATATTCCTTCTTATCTACGGACAACTTCAATACCTAGAAAATATTTTAGAATACCAAGATCTTTCATATCAATGCAACAACTAAGATATCCTTTAAAACTAGTGAATGCAGCGGAATCGTTCCTAGAGATAGTCAAATCATCAACATAAACTAACACATTTAGACGAACATGGTCCTTTGAGAAAGTGAACAAAGAATAGTCAGAGTATGACCGAAGCGAATCCATTTCTTCAATACGCTTAGCTCGGGAGAATCCAAGAACGAGGTTGCTTAAGGCCATACTCTACGGAGCTTACATACTTGTCCTGGTCTGCCCTTAGAAAATCCAGGAGGTATTCTCATATAAACCTCTTTAGATAGTCCAATGCAGTTAAGGCCAGAACATTCATCTGATGCAACTCCCAATTTTTAACCTAGCCTACCGCAAGAAAAGCGCGCACAGCTACTATCTTAGCCACCGGAGCGAAAGTCTCATTATAATCGATACCTCCACCTTCGACGACACCAAACACAAACTAACTGGAGTTAAACCTCTCAATACTACCATCCGAGTTATATTTGATCTTGTAGACGATTGTGTACCAAGCCACTCTTCTTACCCTTAGGTAACCTGCATCAAACTCCACGTACAATTATCCTCTAATATGTATATCTCCTTCGAAAGGCGTTATTAAACCGGCATGTGCTAAACTGGGACCGAAACCAAACGAGACTCCAACACAACTGAAATATCTTGCACCAACTCCCACATTTCATCATGATCCACCACCAACCCATCTCCTTTTCCCCCAAACTAAGCCGAATTCCCCCTAGACAATCTCCCCTTGATTTTTTTTTCAATTTTCTTGGTGGAATCTTGTTGCAATTCACTCCATAATCTTGTTCTTCATCTCTCGATCATCTAAGGTATGATTTTTACCTTCAAATTTCTGTCATTTTGAGCCATAGTTGACCATTGTTTATGTGAGTTTGACTTGTGTTGACTTGGATTCGAGATTTTAAGACTTTAAAATGGCAGGAATGTTACATCTAAGCTTGGATATTATGAGTATAAGGATTATGGTTGATTTTATGGTTGAAATGTGTGGAAGTTTAGAAATACCTCTATGTTGACTTTTCCCAAATCAAACTTAGTTCAAAAGTACGTTAATTGACTTTAATGGAGATGTTTTAGAGTACGAGTTGTGACTTTTGTGTAGTTGGTAGAGATTATTATGTAATTTTTAGTTTGGGTAAGTGAGTAGTATTTGAGATTTTTGGAATTGAAAACAAGTCGATGGATATATTGGTTTAGAAAGTTGATTTCGGGGTTGAATAGGCTGTTTAAAGTGCTAGTGCTCGCACGTGGCAACGGTCGTGGGCCGACGCCACACGCCCGCTAAGGAAATCGGATGCGAACGCGTCCATGTTCACCGAACGGTGAAGCTTCTTAGTGTGCCAACGCGAACGTACACCGAGAATTACGAGGCCCACGCGCCCACCGCACACTAATTCAGTATGCCGAAGCGAGTCTTACCTTGCCCAGCCCAACGAACCTCAGCCGGACGCCCGGCTGATCAAGCGGACGTCCGATCGAAAGAATAGTTTATTCATCATGTCACAATTTATTTACACTATATTGCAAATAAAAATAAACCACACACATACATAAAAAAACCCATAAATATCTAAATCAAATCCAACAAAAATCATAAAACAAACTTCAAACATCCAACTACGCTTTAACATCCATAGAATAAAACATACCATAAACATTAAACTAAGCAAATTTCATCCATCTATAAAAATAAATAAACTAAGGTTCATTTATAAAAAGAAAATAAATTATAGAACATTTCCCTTTCTGCCTTCATCTATCACATTCAAATTAAAGGAAGATCACGACGTGGATACCCCTGATACACGTCATATATCAATGCCAATTCCAAGCATACGACGATCGTAAATCCAAACGATCCTTCTAACTCCGTAAGATCATCTAAGTTGCATATTTTCCAACCTAAGGCTCAATATTCAATAAAAAATAATGACGCGAGAATCTAATCAATATAGAATACATCGCATTCGCACGCTTGTACATATCCAACAACATCCTTGGCCTTTTGAGGACTAGAACTTAAGTAGCCAAAGTGGGGATTCATTTAGAAGACGGCTAGCTACACCAGACCCCGAACACAGGGAACTGATCTCCTCAGGGGATTCGGCGCCCATCCGCAAGGAGGTCAAGCAGCGCTACCTTATTTTGTTCCCAAATTTCTTTCATGACAGTTTGAACAATTCATACACCTCCCATTTTGACCACACTTCATCTTTCCACCAATATATATTTGGTTGGTCAAGGATTGCTCCTCTCAATCTTTGTAAGGAACTCACAAATTGCATTTTATTATTCACATTCACCCTCATTTACCAAGAAATCGATATCAACATACCATACCAAAATAACGCATTTTCCCTACTCCTATCCATATTTCTTTTTAATAATCAATCTGTGTGTTTTATCCTTCTTCAATATTCATTGTGCTATACGTGACTAAGGCATGAACGACACTAAGCTTATCGATCGCTGCTTAGCGTGCATCAAAATATCTTTACAATCTAAAAAGTTGGGCCATTAATCGGTCATCGATGCCTCCAAGCTTTTTACCATCATCACACATTCTATCATTGTTAAAATAACTAATTGTTTATCCGGAGTAAATAGACAATTTAAAACTCCAATTTCTAGGAGGCCATTCGTAAAAGTGGTCAGCTATAACTCAATTCCAAATTCTTGAGCTATCATGTACGATAATCTAAAATGCCTTTTTACTACGAACATACCACAAATAATCAATCATTTGTATCCACTCTCATACATATAAAAATTCTCTAATTAATTCGCACCATATACAATTAAACTTACAAGATTCAACCATCCATGAAAATCGAAACAAACAACGACATTTGTACCTTCAAGTTCTTTTTCATCAACATACATAATCAAGCTGGATGCTTCTTCATGTCGTAGCCTCGGCTGTTCAGACGGTATGCAGTGGAGGTTGTGAGAGACTCCTCCCTCTCTTTGCTTCTTTCCTTTCTTTCCCCTTTGCTTCTTTCTCTCCTCCCTTGCTGTGTGTGGATACCTTTTCATTGCGAATAATCGGCATAATTAGCAAATTAGAAAATGTGAAAATGTGTTCTTTAAGTGTTATGTAGAACACTTTGCAGGCCACACTTAAATTTCAGTGAAAAAGATGAAGTTTTATAGTAGAAGTAGAGAAAGTGAAATTTTGGTGTCGGAATTGTTACAATCGGTAAAATGAAGTATAATTGTGGTTTAGAGTAATTTATAATCGGAACGCGTATTGTCGACGTCCGCTTCGCCATTTAGACGCCCGCTTAAAATTAATCGTCTACTCCGTTGCATCGGGACGCTCTGTTTATTTATCGGACGCCCGCTAAGTATTAATATAATTAAAAATGGATGCTTCAGCTTATCGGACGCCCGCCATCACATTTCCACTTTACATCCATTAGGACGTCCTGTCAAGCATATGTAAAGGACATTGCTCGAGCATAGGACGCCCGTTGGAAGCGAGGACTGCTTTTGACCACATTTTACTGAAAAATTTTATAATAAGATAATCATAAAATATGAAATGAAAATATATAAACTATTTTTTTATTAAGCCGCTCTACATTTTATACTCAAGGGCTGTGAGTTTACAAAGATCAACATAATAAATTAAAGAAGTACAAGTTCTTGATCTAACCTATCTTCAATGTAGAGCAAATCATTGTTGTTATCTTCTTCTTCCGTTTCCTTCTTCTATTTCATCGTTGACGTATTGCTCATGTCAATGGGTCATCAAACATGTCTTGGTGCAATTCCAGGCGCATCTTTATCTTGCATCCTTTTTCCGGGCCCAACTTGATTGCCACACAAACTTCTATTACCGTGAAGGAAGTCTTGACCTCTAGCTGTATATATTGAAGTTTTGCCATACTAAATATGTGCACTAAATTATCGTAGGTTAGGAATTGCAAAATTTCCTTAGCCATTTTACTCAATATGTACCACTTCTTCTGCTAGCTCCCACCATTCGAGAACATCAATTGATTTCATGATTGTAAGCATGCTCATGTCAAAAGGTGTTTTCACTATCATCGAGTCAACTCATTTAAGACGGAGTAGAAGTATATGAAGCAAATTTTTCACTCATGGCTTTCTTTTTAAGGTGATTACTCTCATTTAGAAGATAATAATCCATAAGAAGTAGTACCATTTATTTTAGACTTTATTACTTGGAGAATGTTTAAAAAAATTTGGAATAAGCATGTTGTATAAATATGTTTCCGTTCTTGTGTTTCAGAGTGCATTCTTAGGGAAATTAACAAAATAACTAGATCAAAGGCTCCAAACATTCATAAAATAAATCATCCATGCAAGTTAATAATATATCTAGTTTAATGGTTGGACACATATTATTGCACTGAGAAAGCATATGATGCGGAAACGGGAAGATAATATTTCAAAATTTCTCTTCCATATTATAATCATGTTCTAACAATGTCTTATCCCTATTATCATGCATACATAGCAAGTCAGGTCACATTCAAAAAAGCTTGATGAATATCGGGACTATATCGAGTTGAAAATGCTTTAGTGTAGTCTTTAAAAGGTGCAAGAAAAATGGAGCAAATCTAAACAAAGAGGGGTCCAATTTGAAGGTGATCTTAGGATAATAATAACACTCTCATTAAGAAGTCATGAATATTATAAAATGACGTAATCTCCTCTCTCAGATTATATGTTAACAGCAAAGCAAGCATCATCATATGTAGAATTTCATCTAGTCTCTACATCCAATATTAATTTTCTGGTATTTTTTACTAATGCTAAAACTCCTAGGCTTTTTTTATTTTATTTGGGGCACAATTAAATGAACTCCATTTCTAATAGGCTCGATAAATTCATCCTGCAATGATAGCAATTCCATCTTTAGCTACTATTGAAGAACATATATAAATATTAAAAGAAGAAAGAAGGTCCAAATTCCAGACATTTTAATTTAAGAGTTTCAATAGACACTATTAGCTTCGATGAGCAAAGTGAAATTGTAATCAACTTTATGTAAACATCGATATTCAAAAACAACATTGCAATATTCCATCGAAGCATTTGATATCATGTTTAGCAACACTGAAGGTAAATAAATGTCACGCCTTTGAGTCCAATCAACATCTATATCCAATGACAAGCAACACACATTATATCAAAGTCACGTAAAAGTAGCAATATCACTAGTTAAACAAACATTCCAAGGCAATGCAGTTAAAGCTGCTGATACATAAGATCTTTTGGTTTAAAAAATATTTAGCAATATCATAGAGCTCGAGGGATGCCACTGCCAGATTACTCCTTGAATCCAATCACCGGTATATATCCCCAACTGCTAAATGATCGAAAGGCAAAGCACTACCCACCACAAATTTAATGATTCAAGTCTATAATTTAACTTATCATAAATAAACTTAATGGGTCATAGGTTATTGTTTGAAACACCTCCAATCTCGCTCTTTTACCACCTTCATCGAGTTTATGATCACTAAATCCCACCTTTTTCCTCCTGCCTTATAACTATATATGTTTTTATAAAGTATACGTATTTTCTATTTTCTCTCTCTCGATCAAGGCCAAAAGTATTTCCAAACCCATGCTTTAGAACTAAACTTACCTGCATAATGATGATTCTTGAGTATTGGCTTTTCATTCCTACCTATTTTAAGGTTTCCATTAAATCTACTCTTCCCTCCTTCCTTCAGATCCCTCATCATCTAGATCTATTATTAAAATTATCAACACGACTAAAGTTTGGGCCCATTGAGGGGTTTGTAGCGTTGGGGTTTATAATTGTTCCACCACCTCCAATTCTAAGAGATTCCAATTTTAGGAGCCACAAAAAAAAACTTACAATATCAAATAAGTTGAAATTTAATAACAAGATTATACCAAGTAAAATAAGTAATATAACAAAATGAGTAGATGGAAAAGATTTGTACCACTTCAGAAATTCGTATTGGAAGATGATGATGCTAATTCTTTTGGAAATTCGATCAAATTATTTATTCCAAGATGAATATATGAACATTTATAATCATGAGTAAAACCACACCACATGATATATTTATAGAATGCAGGGAATGAACTATTAGCTTCTACAATTGAAGCAATATGAATTAATGATGATATTGATGGACTAATGAATGAAAGTTGTACTCCTCCTTTATGGAGGAGAAAACCATTTTTTTCTCGAACTGACGCCCAGAATAAACTGGACACAGTCTGATATCTACAAACGGCTATTGTTTACATAACGGCTATAATTTTACATCATCAGGAATAAAGTTTTATATCCGCACAAGGCTAAGGAATCCAAGATGCCTTGTACCGACGTCCGGTTTAATTTAGAAGCGGACGTTTCACGCGAACCACTAACGAACGCAAGGCCGAAACGCGACTAACGCCCACCGAATCCAGAATAAACGCCGGAACGTGGTTTAAAACTCCACCAGAATTTATTACAGGCAGGTAAGTGTACGACACGGCTGATTCTTAAATAACCCAAACGGACTAACGAAGTCGGATCAACGAACGGTTCATCACCCGGCCCACTCGCCACGCTCAGTTGAGGAGCCAGCCGATTGGGTCAATGACCTTTAATTTTGGTCGCTTAATGAACGGTTTAACTTATAGCAATCTTTCACCTTGGGTTATACTGGTAACCAAAACGTTGTTAAGTTGGATAAATAAATTAAATAGAGACTTAATAAGATGATTCTCAAAGTGCTTACTTTAGGCGCTGAAAGGAAGCACGTGGACTCACTAGAAGGTCACATGCTAGCCAGCGGTGAGTATCTAACTTGTTGATTAACTACTTGATTACGGATATGTGTGTACGTGTATGTATATAATATGTTTGTGGTTAAATTATATGTCAATATGAATCGCGTGAGTCGAAATATTGGGTTTGTATCATGAAATGATAGTGTGTTTTCTGTTAAAGAAGGCCGAACAAATAGGGAAGAGTTGTATATGAGTTGGATGATGTTTATGGTTATGTTGAGGTTGATTATATGCGGTGTTTTTGCTTCGCACTCGCTACATGATTCGCCGCCGTGATAGTTTATGTCGACGGGCATAAGTTTCTCCCCGCAGGCTGAAAGGTCGATTTATATGCGCATTACTCGAGAAATCCGGACTTATATTGAGTTGCTGATTGAGTTGTTGAGCTGATTGAGTTGTTGGCTGATAAAGCTGTTGGAGTTGATTACAGTTGCTGAGCCGGTTGTCGAAAGGCATATACGTCGCCATTGTCACGCCGACAGAGTAAAGTCGAGCGATTGTCATGCGTGTTATCATACTTTCTTTCTTTAAATGTAATGTGATAAGTTGTTTGACATTGCCATCATCTTGGAATAACAACATTATGCTAGCGCATTTAATTTATGAACATAAGTAAATGATAATAGAAATTAAGTAGACTTTGCATTAAGATCTTAAGTTGAATAACAACATTACGTATTTATCTATCGATGCTATATCATCTACTTCTGATACAATTTGCGTGATTTGGTGTTAATTTGGCCTCCTGAGATATATATTCACTAAGCCTTCGCAATCACACTTATTCATGCATGTGGCAATTTCATTGCTATAGGCTGACAAAGCAAGAAGTTCCGTCTTCCCGGCTTGTTCGGGTGATTGTACTTTCAGAGCTTAAAGTGAAATGGGCGGCTGATCCTCACAAATTTCCATTATTTTGTTTGATCAGAGTTTAGTTGTCCAGATAGTTAAGGTCATTTCGATCAGTCACAGTTGGATTTTTGTACTCTGGACATGTTGTATGTTTGGCTGCTATTCCGCTAAGCAGTAGTGAATACCACGATTTGGATTCTTTTTTTGAAAAAAATGTTCTTTGTCTGTCATTGCTATATTGTTTTATCGAAGTTGCCAAGGTGTGTCTTTTAAATTTTACCATCCATCGATCAAAGCGACTTCTGCATCCGTGGATTCAAAGCATTCTAACCTCAAAGGACGACCCATTACACTTAACTACCCAAAATATCCGCAAATATTATTATTATTTTAATCTAACTCCCCTTTTAAAGTACTTCCATTTTCACTTTAGAATTTCTCCATATCATAATTTTAAATATCAAATAAATACCAAAATAACTTTAAAAATTCCTTACAAACTTTTTACCAACTTAAAATATATAGTTAAATTACTCAACAGGCCCAAAAAATAATCTCCCCCTTCCACAAAAATCTATTTTTTCCATTTGGCACTATTCTAGTCATTTTAACACCCATAATTTGAAATAAAGAGCAACCTTTACTCCCAAAATTACAAAAATTTAAAAACGAGTTTGTTCTCTTCAGTCACTGAAAAAAGAAAATATTAATTAATTTCTTTTGATTTAAATCTCTTTTCTAGTCATTAATTCATCAAAAATAGCAAACGACTTCTAAAAATTCCAAATTTTCTTGAGAAGGTCAAATTATAGTATTAAATCTCTGGAAAAATATGCCCTTGAATTATTTCACAAAAATTATATTTATTTTATTTTTATTCTTGCTTTAATCTATTTAAACCTTGAAATTCATAATAAGTACCAAAAGCTTTCAAAATCAAAAATTTCTTTCATAAGTCAACTCCATATTCTAATATATGTTTAAGAATAAATTTTCAACATCATAGGAAATATTTCATATTTATTTTATATTTTTCTTCAAAACTCGTTTTTAAATTATTAAAATTCTAAATATCAACATAAAATTATTTTCTCCCAAATATATGCTTCTAAAAAGGTACCCATATATGAGTTATATAAAGATATGACTTTTATTTAACCATAAACCCATAAAGTTTTAATCTTTTCTTATATAAAACCCATTTCAAGTTTTCTTTAAATAAAAACCTTTTCACCCAAAATAAAAGAATCAAATGTACCTTAGAGTACTTGATATGAGCTTAAACTTCAATAATGGGTTAGAAAAATTGAAAGAGGGAGATTGGTGGGGACGATCAATGTATGAGACGGATTTGTTTTGCATCTTTTCTTTCGTGAATGTTAGATGATAGGTGAACGTATTTTTGTGAAGACTAGGTAGCTTACTTAATACTAAGCTATCCATCATAGTTAAGCAAGCTTAATCCAAGTTAGTTTATAGTAGTCATAAAAATGTGATGATTTATGGTGGGATTTTTTATGGTGTAATTAAATTAAATGTAAAATATATATATTATACTACACGCCTAACATTATTTCCTGGGTTACTACTCAGTATTATTTCATCATGAACTACATCACTTCGAAAATATTTATACTACCTCTCTCGATACTCCCATCAATTATCATTATTATTTTAATATTTCTTCGAAATTTTTAATCTCACCACAAGACACACCACCAGCTACTAAAAATAATACAATTAAACATTCAACCGGCACGGCTATTCACAATTTGATATATAAGTGGTTAAAAAACATATACATCTCTACCTAATAAATAAGCAAAGACGTCATACCAAATCCAGTTCAATATTGATCAATGGCGCAAGTAGACTCGCTTAGGGATGGCGTAACAGTATCGACGCTTATCATGATTGAAAACCAGCCTTTCGTCAAACCAAAGCTGCTTCATTAAGGAATCTAAGATTCAAGAGCTTTTTCGCCCGCTTTTACTTGGCAAGATTTCCAGATTGCATACAACTAAGTTGAATTTTGGCAACTCAAGATCATGATTTGTTTATTACAGCGATTTAAAATGAAATGTTATTCTTGTCACCATTCGCTTTAGAAAGTTCATATACTTGTGTGTTTTAGTGGGATCAAACATTAGTAATAATAATCAGTTATACTGCATTAGAATATATATTTACATTGATTGTTATGACAAAATGAAGTCCAAGATGCAATTCCCCATTTGACTAAAGAGATGTATACTGACGCAATTTCATATTGCTGAGATTTAGAGGAGGGTTCTAATCCCACGAAAGCGAATTATATATGTTTACGAGCCCCGAAAGTTCAAGGAACTGGGATCTCGAATGAGAGAAGATAAGGCATGATCACTGACTTAACCGCAAATGGCAAAGTTTAATGATGTCTTCTTCATGTCACATTAAGCATCATCAAGGTTAAGTATCATAAGATTGAAGATTATAGGCCCAGGCTGAGACTTCCTCATAGAGCCGAAAGAGGAAAGGCAGCAACGCCCAGACCATTTAGTTTGAAAAAGGTCAGCATTTAGGAGACATGACCGAGCAGAAACACTGCTATTCTCCAAATCCCATCTTCCGGGTTAAAAGACCTACTCATCCTTGAATACACCAACTATTGATATGTATATGAGATGAAAAATTCATTGGTCATGTGCTTCTAAGCGACGAGCATGCAGGATGCTGTATGCCCCCCACAACTCCGCCTTACCACATTATGTTGATAGTATATAAGTTCTCTCGGAGTATTTGGGGGCCCAAAAAACATCAATGGTAAGGAATCCGTCAGGTATATTTCGCCTGTGGCTGAATCTTATAGTATAAATAATGGGAATACATCGAGCACGAGATGAGGCGAGATGAGTAGTAAATATATGCCTCGAGGAATAAACATAATAATGGAAATCGGCTCTGCTTGAGATTTGGCTATGTGTGTAAAATTAACTGAAACCAAAACGAACTTAAATTTCTTCCCTCTAAACATCCCAACACCTACTCACCACCATTCCCATCCTCATCCAAGACCTTCTTATTCTCCATGGCCGAATGCCTTCCATTTTTCCCTTTGAAATTCTTTCCATTTCTCTCATCGATCACGCTAAATTTTAAGAACAAAGTCAGATTTTCTCCTCCCATCATCCCTCATCATATCTAGAGTTGAGCCCAGCAATGAGGACCTCAGAGTCATTCATCTTCAATGCTGGGCCTCGAGGTTACTACAACTTTACCATGGGACCTTCATATATTGGTGTCAGTATTAAAAGGAGATCCTGATTTATTCTCATATGCCAGACAGCGACATACATCGATACTATGCAATGATTTATGATCCATATGATTAAAATAATTGAGATTTTGGGCTATATTTATAAGATAATTGAGATTATAATCCAGCATTATACATTAGTGATTATGATTTATACTGCTGGATAGCTGTGGAATATGATCCAGCGTTTAGATTTTGTGTGGTCGCACGCAAGGTGGGACGCACAATAATGGATTGCTTTGTGTGTTACTTGAGCGACCGGACCTGGCTCAAAGTGCGATATCAGGTGGGTCACTTGATCCGGAGGCTCCAAAGACACATCGAGGGTACCGGTCGGGATAATGACGGAGGCCCCATCCACATATGTGGAGGTGGATCTCATATGTGTGTTATTTGAGTTGATCCTCTCATATGTATTATTTGAGCATTATGTGTGTATTATTTGGAGTGATTCCTCATGTAGTATTATTTGGAGTGATTACCCAAGTGTATCTTTGATTGTATAATTAAGGTGAATTCGATAGTGTTGTCTCGTTGTTTTATTGTATATGTTGTTAGTTCATCATTGACAAAAGTGTATTTTATTATTATTAATGTTAATCTGGGTCTTTTATGTTAGTCATCCATCGACGGCAGACTCGTATATTGTGTCATTAACTCTCAGGCCGACCTCAATATCAAGAGCACCCTCGTGACTCAAATTCTAAGGCCATGTAGCATGAAAAAGTCAAAGGAAGAGATGAAGGGCTACTTCCAACTACTTGGTCATTAAAGGAAGCAAGCCCAAGAGGACATTCCCACTGATTGGACGGAGTAATCACGGATCCGTCATTTTGTAGGGCCTATATTATGACTTCAACATTTACTATATTCGACTGGGCCGAGATCGGTGGCGGATGCCGGTTTGAGCATTAATATCAACCGGCAAAGCTGGGACATGAGAAATCAGATCTCATAAAATGTCCATGGAACAATTTAGACCATTTAATCATTCAAGAGTATTTACACACACAATAATAATAATAATAATAATAATAATATATATATATATATATATATATATATATATATATATATTATATATATATTAATTGTTTAGATTTAGAAAAATAAACGACATGGGGTTACGAAGGAGAATACTAGAGTCCGTCTGCATTTATATATATATCTGCTAATAATATTTAATATATTACTCTACAATTACTATAAGAGGTCAATGATATACGATAAAACCGAATCCATTTAATAATAAAATATATTATAAACCTCTGAAAGTTTAAAGTAAATTAGCGAAAGATCTGGGACGGTAAAATCGAGCCATGAGTGATGAGCGACTAAGTTTGGCCGACAAGGGCTATTTTTGAGAGATAGAGTTTGTGGATTAATCTCCTACAAATCTTAGGTATTTATTTAAAGTGGTTTAATTCATCCTAATACAACTAATGTCTATATTTTTTATTTCCAAGAAATCAAAACTTCCACCAAAAAACCCCATAGTAAGGCTGCTAAAGAAAACAAAAGATTTTTCTTCCATCTATTGTTGTTCATATTTTATACTAATCACTCTAGTAGACGACGGAAGCCGTGTCTGGTTAATTTATCTGTGACGCTCTGAGAGACATTTTGGGTATTGTGGAACACCTAATTCACAAACTTAGACGATCGACCAAAAGGTGTCAAACTTGTAGCAATTTTATTTATTATTTTGAACTGTAACGCTTAGATTCAGATCCATTAAGCTTTAACTTATAATATGGAATGTGACTAACAGACTCATGAAAATTTTGAAATAAATTACCAAGAGTCTGAGGGAGGGTATTAGGTCGAGCAGATTGGGCTCCGCTTTTATAGAGATCCTTCGAGGTCACTCTATATTTATGTTGTTAAATGTGTATAAATAAGACAAAATATCAGATTTCATATTAAAAATAATCCATCAATAATATTCCTCTCCCCGATTTCATCATATTACAAACACAAGAACTTACTGAATGCTTCCTCATCCCAACATTGTCTCGATCTTGGTAACTACTCAATTCATTTCCTTCTACCGAATCGAGATCTTCACTCCATTCAACCCAAGCAACTTTGATCATGCTATTATAATTGTTTGTCTATAATTTACCCACGAAAACACTGAAACTCTAGAATCTACAAACATATTTGGAATGCTCAGATAGATTTTAGTACATAAATGAATCAAAATATTCAACCTAGACACTCAATAAAATGTACCAAAATTCACAATCAAACTAATAGATAAAATCCCTTTATATAGTCAAAGTAGACGGTCCATATTATTGTAATAAAATCTTCTGATTTTCTAATTATTATTGTCTTGCTTGCTCTCCTCCTGAAGAAACTTCTCAAAGAAAGCAGTTGATTTTCACAAGAAAGATCTTCACCAATTGACGATACCCCTCGTGATCTTTATCTGGGCGCTTCTAAAAGGAAATCCATTTTTAAGGCTTCCATTTTACCAAATTAGGTAAGAGAAAAGGATGGAAAATTATGTGAGACATGAATTCAAATGCTTTAAACTTTGCAAAAGTAAAATGGTCCATGGGATTTGAGACATTTAATTACACCCAAATCGACCTAAGTGATTTGGGATCATGTGACTATTAAATATATATTTAGGTCAAATATACTTATTCCAATCACAAGCAATTTTGAAAATCTCAATTATTATGTACATGATATAAACTTCACAGACTTTCAAATCGGTAAACCAAATATTGCAACATGATATAACATTATAACAATTTTTCATAACAAATAAAAATAGCCAAACTAACAAACGCTAACAAATTCCTAATCAAATTTTTTTTCTTGGCCAACTAATAATGTAAGGCCTTCCTTTAAAGTTTTCAAATAAAGGATATAAATATTAATATCCGTGGTCTTTCATGGATTCGAGTATAACATCTGGCCATTTAGATTAGAGGCTTTAGCTTCGCCTCAGCAGCTTTTTTAAGAGAGAGTAAGGGGGCGAAGCAATTAATCAGAAAAGAAACCATTAATAAATAAAATTTCAGCCCGTTTTTTATTTGTCGCTTTAGTAACGGCAAATAGATTAAGAAAAGAAAGAAATGTTAAATTGAAAAAAATATTATAATGGCTACAGCATCGATAAAGGAGTCCTAAAAACCCTTCCACAAAGGGAGACGAAGTAGAGGCTTCTCTTGATCCGACAATTGATATCAATATTTTGAGGTAGTTCAAATTTCTATAGAAGTTCGAAGGCCATTGACTTTTGATAAAAATTCATAAGGTTTTAATTGAAAACCTATCAATACAAAGATTCTGCATTATTCATACAGAGAATCCTAAAAATATGTTATTTTAGATAGACAATTTGCTGAAATGTAATTTATTTGTGATGGACCATGGTCATAGCTATAGATTGTCCAAAGTATACTAAGTAGGAGGGTATCTTTGATGCCGGAAGGGTAATAAAGTTGGCATCTATTGCATATACCCCAATTTAAACGTAAAGACTTTTTTGTTTTTCAGATCCAATTTGGATCATTAATTAACCGAATAACTATATTATGAAAATTGATAAGCAAAAGTTACTTTTGTGAAAATATTTTTAAAGCCAAATCTATGATATTAATTTTATATTTTTGAATTAACCAATATAAAATAATTGACGGTAAAACAAATGAAAAATCTATCTAATTTGAATTTGAATTGAGGTAAAGTATGCATTTATATTGAAAGAGGCTTAGGATACTTGTTCAAGAGCCTTATAAACTTCTTTCCATTAGATGTGATTACCAGCATTGTGGTTCGAGACTATAAAACAATGTGACAAAACTTTTGGGAGGAAATTCTGAAAAGAGAAAAAAAGATAGTTTTCAAAATATTAGTAAAATCCTAAGGTAACATCAATGTTGCAATTTCCTTTATGCTAAAATGGACATCTATAAGTAGTCGATCCAAAGTGTGCGAAGGTGAACAAGATTAATAAGATTCGATTGTAATATTCATACCATCAAGAGGTAATCTTTATTTTGAAGTTTGGCGAGGCACTCCAAAGTCAATCGTGGCTTGATATGGATCAATTTAATGCACCCTCAAAGTCTCAGAAGAGACTAATCTAACGATAAGGCTGACAAAACGCGCTAGAAAAGCAAGGCTGGCACTAATCCATCAAGTTTAATAACGATCCATCCCGGTCCCGGACGGCATTATAATATAGTTTATTTACAATGTTAAGAATTAATAGTCAATTCGTCTCCAGAAATACGTCAAATTACAATTTTGTATCATTTCAGTATATTATCAAAGACTAAATCAATGAATTACAACATTGTGCATATTATCAATTAAATCTGCAACATTTGTAGTACCTGAGACCACATCCTTGACATTGTTACTCAATCAGACCACTAAGATCAAATTTGTAATTAACTCCATTTTTAAGTTAAAAGAAAAGTAATCATGTGCACTTTTAAATTAAATAGTCTTTGTTAGTATATTTATCTTCTTCTATATTCACATTATCTTTATCCTTAAAAAATTAAGCTCCATTTATTTTTTTTATGATCAAGGATTACTTTATAATCTTTATTGATATATAAAATTTTGATTTCGAATCAAAATTATCAAGTTGCAAATAAATATTGAAAATAATATATATATTCATATATATTTTTCCTAAACTAATTTATAATACATTAAAAATTATTATTCGAAGCCAAAATCGAAAAGCTTCAATTCATTAAAATCAAATGCGACAATTTTTTATGCGCATCAAAGAGTAACTAGTGTAAGCCCCAAGGTCCATCATCATTCCATATATTGCTTCAAAAGATTTTTGTCTCTAATGGATTTCCCTGACTTTCTAATAAATCCTCAACTCGACGGCTTAACTTGCCTCTATCAGCCGATTTCTCTTCATGACTCGTCGGTGAGCTCATATCTGTGCGTCAAGACGTTCTTGCGGTTTCTTATCAGTCTTCCATATGCTTTCTAGCGTTTTCTCCATTTCCATATTGCTAATATTTGCTTTCACCTTCAAAAGTTTCAAAACAATTTCATTACTACTATTATCATTATTGGAAACATAAGGTTCTATTATACATAATTTAATAATAATAAATTTCAAATCGAGTTTGACCTTTATTTTCATTAATATTTTTCAAGTGATTTTATTTTAATCCTACATAATTGATTTCATACATAATGAATGCATTTTGCTAAAATTGAGCTGAGGATAAATATTATAAAAAAGGAAAGAAAAGAGGGTCTATGACCAACCCTACATTTGTAGAAAAAAAATTAATTCCGCATTTTCTACCCTAAGGCCACACTATTAATTATTCTAATGACGCCAACCTGACACTTCCCACCACATCGCCTTAAAGACTTTTTATCAACAACCACATGTATCATTCAAGACAACTACTTTCTCTCACATCAATACCCAAATATATACCCTAACTATATTTTCTATTTCTTATTTATTTTACATATAATTATTAAATTTAATAATACACACAACAGATTATAATTTTTTAAAATATAGTTTTATTGTATACACATTTTAATTATTTTAAAAATATTTAATAATTTTTTTTATTTCATATATTTTAAAAGTATATTTTAATAGTATATATTTTTTGAATCAAAAATCCCATAATATTTAATACAATAAATAATATTATAATTTTAAAATAACACAATAACATTATTCATCACTCAACTTTGTAGTATACACATAATAAGCAAACATACATAAATTATTTTCAAAACATACACAAACACAAAACATAGTAGAAACTCTGAGGGCTTTAAAATCTAACACTCGGGGGTCTCCAAATTGTTCTGTGATATTATCGACGAACCTTCTTCAATACGCCACCCTATCACGAATTCTCAGTCAGATTTTCATGCATTATCCGATTCGGATCGGCCTCGAGACTGAAATTGAGTGACTCAGGCCTGACATACATCGTTACACGCAGCCTCTAATTCAGGACCGTCCGATGGTTCAAGTCAGATTTCCGCCTGAATATGATCCGTCATTCACTATCATGTTATGTAAAAATAAGATGTCGTCCCCATTATATTCATCACATCGAGTATCCATATCCCAAATTGTCATTAAATGGCAGTTGCCTGAGAACCAATGCTCACCTAAGCATCCTCGTATGATTCTCCTGCCTCTGCTCGGCAACAATTGGGCGCTTTTGTTGCCTTGGGATCAATCGACAAAGATAGTATGCAAGATTATACTATCGCCCATTCACATGGGTTCACCTCCGGATTTGCATCACCTTTAATTAATGTCAAAAACCGTGACCTATTTAGAACATTATCGTCGTTTAATGTTCCAGAAAAGCTCAAAATAAGTACGCCATATCCACAACCATGCGGCTTCACCCGCCTCAGAATAACTTTCTTGAACCGTCTTCATGTCTTGGACAATTTCTCCACCCCAATGCATGCAATCGACATTTTCCAATCATTCCGGAAACCACGCCCCGAATTAACTCAGAAAGTAGTCTCCTCGCAAGCCCGAGATCATCGCCTTATATTCATCTTGGAAATGTTAATTACACCTTCAGAAAATCATGAAAGGCACCTGGGCCGCAGAGATTCTCCACTTACATACTCACAAGCATCCGCCATGGAGAGACGCCTATATAATATTGTTATACGCATGGCAAAATGTATTACTGGATACAGTCAAACCAAGCTCACAAAAGATATTCCGCCTGGCGGGGCAAGTGTGAGTTGTCGTAATTTGATAAAGCTTCTGGCACTGTAGAAAGAATGGCCTTCTATCTGAAATCTTCGTCGAACCGTATTTCCAGCAATTGTTTTAAATAGTCAGGCCATGAACATGGGCAAATGCATGATCCCTACTTATAGATTTTCTATTTGATCGATTGTTTCGGCTTGTTCTCTTCAGAATTTCATTAAGTATAGCTCTTCTAAGTCCCAATCATGGTTAAACTTCGACTAAAAAGATGCCCGGCAAGACCCAATAATGACCGATACGTAAGAAGATTTGAGCAGCTTAAGTGTATTCAAACGTGAGTACTACTTTATAATGAATGATCGGGCTGAATCTCAACAAAGCTCAATTAATGATTGAATCACAAGAAATATCGAAGATTTAATTTATGAGCTATGAACACTAAATAACATCACATTGAGCTAAGACTATTAGTCAAAGAGCATCAGCACGGAGCTAAGACTAGTCACATCATGTCAGAAATAAGACTAAATTAACGCTACGCTGAGTTTTTTGTTAATGATTTCGATTATTATTATTATTATTGGGGATTTGAATTTTGTACATGAATTAGTCATTAGCGCCTATGAGTAGTCACGCCACATGAAATGAAGCGACTAAATAACGCCATGTCAGAGCTTAATTACTCAAGCACTGCGTAAGAGCTTGTGGACGATTGGATTATATACATATTAGACGTAATTTCAGGCGCTTGACTAACACCACGCTACGGAGCAAACACCAAATAAGCACTTCAGCAAGGCCGGAGCTTAGCTTCTGATTCCATATCGGATTATTAGATCGAATTTGTGTGTTTCGCTTTGCTAACAAGGCCATTATGAAAAACACTTTATTCAAACTGATAGTTATCAATGAAACATACATTCATGATCCCACAAATTATTCACATGTTGTAAGAACACACAACCTCGAAATAAAACATTAAACACGAAAATAAAAACACACAACGCCAAGAAGTTTCCGTTGGGGAAGAAACAACCTCTTCACAAGAACATATTGTAAGTCGCCCATCCACAACATCAATACTTTCTTCACTCTTCAACGCCGCACATCTCCAACTTCTTAACACGTAAGTATACATAATCTAAATATAGCCGTAATGTTCGATTGCTCTAGGTTTTCATTTGTTTATGCTAAATTAGTTAACTTCATTGGTTTCCTCGGTTTCAAGCGGATGATCTGGCTAGGGGACGGTTTTTCCCTACTTTCTTGTCAAGGTCCCCACCTCCGGACGATGATGGTGGAATTGAGAATTCATCATCATCACCACTTCTTTCCTTCGAATCCACCACTGATGCATTTGTCTCATTGACACCTAGGGCTGGTTACGAACCAACTTCCATCTTTCAGCAAAGAAACCTTTACCTCCTCCGACTCTCTGCAATAAACTCTAGACCCTTGATATGAGGGTCACATCGGACCAACCACTACGCCTTCGCCTCGTATTTAGCACTCCTAAACCAAGAAATGGATAGTTTTATTAATTTGACGTAGCGATCGCTGTATTGCACCGAGGTCCCGCCATCTCCATAGTTCTCCTTCTGTGCACTCCATTCCCCCAATGGTCACCTTTTGATTTGTCACCAATTCAAAACACATTACCAACATGTAAATAACCATTTAAAGAACATTGCCTCCCCAAAGGTCTGGGTGGATCTAGTTTGATTTCGCATTGGCGAAAACTATTATATCCACCAACATCGCTACAGATATACTTGTGATGAAAATCCTGGGATATCAGCAGATCCACTACCAAAATGTGGTGTCTGGTCCAGAATTCAAATTGGTTCACCGCCGGACAATTATTCAGAGGAACATATTGCCTTTAATATGTGATGTCCATACCAGATGCTACGACATTATATTGCAGCCGTATGCCAAAATTTGCAGACATATATCAAGAAACCCAAAATTAGTCACGCCCTCAGGTTGAGGATTTTCCGGGCGCGATATATTTGATTTGAGGTCACCATGGCTAGTTGTAGAGAAGGCCAGAATTTGCAAAAAAAACTATAGTTTCATACGAGATCCAGCGAAGCTTTCTCAAAATCTAAGAGAAAAGCTGACAAAAGGTTAATAAAAAAGGTAAAAATTGAGTTTTTGGTAATGTCCAAATGATGTCCTGTAGCTCTATAGAGCCCGAAAAATAAAAAAGAGTGTGTAATTTTTTTTTGATTACCATTGCAAAAAATAATTTAAAACGGTGAAGGCCAATGTCGAGCCATTGCACCTAACAAGAGTCTTTAATGCATGAAAGGCGGTCCCTCTATTTTTTGTTTTTATTTTCTGGACCCACTGAAAGTAAATCGTAATGCTCCCCGGACCAAATTCTTTGAGTCCCACCCCACAAATTGACACTTAATCGATCCTCCTCTCAAAATGATCCCCTCATAATTCATCCTTCATTTACATAAATTTTATATATATATGTGATCCTTTTAAAAAACGGGTAAATGAGCTTTTTAGAACTACTCCATTCCTCTTATTTAAGAATTCATTTTCCTTTCTTAAATAATAACTCTTTTAAATATCATTTTATCAAATTAGGTAAGAATAGAAGAAAATTTAAATTTATCTTATAATTTAATTTTAAATTTTATGTAAAAAATAAATAATTCTTAAAAAAAACGGTAGGAGTAACTCTACGCTTCTTCAAAACAACATTAAGAATTATTTGACAAATATAACCTTTAGAAATTTCTCTCAACAATTAATTAGTATTTACAAAATCAAATTTCTTATATAATAAGAAGGAAAAATAAAAAAATATAACTTGGAAAAGGAGAATATTATAACTTAATTTTTTAAAAATAAATGATACTTGATAATAATAAAAATTTATTTTCAAAATTTGAATATGAGCAATAGCCCTCAAGTATCTTTAATCTGCTATGACCATGCCTCTAACCTCTGGCTTAAATGTAAAGAACCATGTAGCTCTATTTCCAATTTGCTGAGGTTACCAAAATGGTCATCAACTTATTTACAAAATTTAGAATTGCTTAATTTTAATTTCGATCAAAATTTTATATCATTATAATTTTATACAAAAAACATATTTTGATATCAACATTTTATACATCAATAAAATGGTCCCAAGAATGAAAGTTAACATTTCAGATTTTACCTCACAAAATGAGACAACATAAGACTTTTAGCCCCCCGACAGCGATTGACATTGTTGCAGACTTTTCATCCCCATGTTACACACAATTCTTTATTGGCTTTGGGACTACAGTTGCACAATCACAATTATCGCGACCGAAAACGCCATTACCATTGGCACAGCCGCAACCTGGCCCACTATCCGGCACTTCATTTTGCATACCAATAACTCACTATATCGGTGCGCACAAATCCAAATTAAGGCTAATTTGGCTTTCAGAGATACGATAGAATCTTTGTATACTGACACGCAGGTGATCCTATTATGAAATATAGTGAAAAATAAAAATTGATAAGCACGTCAATCAACAATTGTCATTTTATGTGTACAAATACTAAATCTAAATTATCACTAGATCGTATACATACAAAATCACGCCTAAATATCGATCCACGTAAATCCTGTACAAAGATACTTAACTAACCTCTGAAGACTATAAGAATATACTACACTCTAGAGCTGAAGCAGAGAAATCCTATAAAAATCATCATACAAATTTATAGTATATAATCTACCCTCTGGGCACCAAGGATAATAAAAATAGGTGATTGTGGAAATTATCCTCACTCACCTGACATGGACTGTAGGTTCAAAACTTTACTAATTTTCCTTCCAAACCAAATAAATAAATGATAATTGCGCACGCAGGAATACTGGGACAGTAAAACGCTCCACATACCATTGCATTTCTTCTGTGATAATTCCTATTTGGAGGCAAGGCACCTTCCAGTATGTATTATTTACCCCATTTCAAGTAGTAATCTCCTAAAGAACTATAACATTTTTGTTGGATGCATGCCGTTTCTACCCAGATCATCAACCAAATTGACATCTAGGAAACAGGATGGCCAGACATCAACCTATTGGGACAACGTAAAATAGGAAAAAAGATAACTAACCTTTGAAGTTTTGATCAAAGTTGTTAGGATATTAACAAAGATAACTAACCTTGAGGCTCTGATCAAAGTTGTTACGATATTAACAAACATCCACTAGTTTGCCTCTATATCTTGCCTCTTTTATCTTCGAATGAAATGGACCCAGTCTGTACACTGTAAATATGTTTGAAATGAAATGAAATGGACTCAAGAATAGGGAAATGGTAGAAAAGGAGTTTTGTTATTTGAGAAACTCAAACGTGATATTATGGAGATAGTGGTGCTGTGGGGGGAGTCTATGCATGATGTTGATTTGTAATGTGAAAGTTTAAGTTTCCAAATTTATGTGGAATAAGAAGGTGAGAAAGATGAAAATCTGAATTTCATTAATATGGTATAGCCTTTTCTCATTTAGACTTTAACAATACTAAATTTAATATATGAGACAAATTTCTTTATATTGAAATGAAAAATATATCTGTATAAGTTTTATATAGGAAGTTAAAAGTAGGTTACTATTTGTTAAAACAAACTTTTAATTAAAATGGAGTGAATATATAATACGCATTCATAAATAATTAATTTTTACATTTTCAATGTTATTTTCCCATTATATTTATTTTTTCTTTTTTCTTTGTATGAAGTCATTGATTATTATATACTTCCTATTTTTTATATCACATTAGCCTAGATGATCGTGCAAACATGGTAAAAGTCACACCTTAATTTATGCATTAGCTAAGATGATCAAACATTTATACTGAGGAGTACAAGAAGTACCTTCAAGACTTGTAGCTCAAGGTTTCGTGACCATACGATGACGCTGTGAACCTCAATCTCTTCATATTCAAACTTCTCCTCTCTTCAAAACCACCGATTCTTCTAAACTAATACTTCATTGTGCTTACAATATCTTGATGCTTCCGTAGACATTCCATTTAATTCCACCATTTCATTTAATTTAATTCAACTGCACCTCAACTGTTAAACTGATGAATGTGGTCCACCATCTTCAAACCAATGCTATCAGGCTTACAATTTCGATTTCCTCTCAAATTTTCATAGTAGGTGCTAGGGGGCTATCAACTATTTGGCATAGCTTAGTCACCGTGTCATACGCCTCATGGCATTAATTTGGAAACGTACCTAGTTTTGTTGCACGGGGTATGTTGGATTTTATTCTCTATTTTCTTGCTCCCTCGCTTTCCATTTTTACGAGTTTGATAAGCAACTTTGAAGAAACCCAATGAATTACCTTTTCTAAAGTGGTCTGCAGCAATCTTAGTTTTTCTCCTTTGCTTATCCTTCCTTCGATTTCTATGTTACTTATTGTATTTCCTAACTATTTATGGAAAACGGCAAATGATTGTAAATAAAATACGACGCGGCGCTGGAATCGAGGGTTGTCTTTGAGATGTGATTGAGTCAGCTTCTTGCGTTGATTATTGTCCGTCACCAAAAAATGGAGTGGATGTATGTTAGTCATTTTGTTTAATCTGCATTTCGTATGGGTTATACTTAGTATATGAAAAGGTTTTGGTTATTATTTGTGTTTGTTGTGATTCTGCCTATTTCAAAGAGATAACAATCATTTATTGAACTAAAGAAATTAACAATCCTCCATTTACTTCTTTGCATTGTTAACAAATTATAAAGATGTATGGGAAGCCTCTAACGACGATGGTAGTCCGCCTTTGTTACTGGTTGGTTTAGACCTATTACTGACGCCATGGTGTATTTGCAGCACTGCCACGGAGTTTATCGCCTCCATATAAATTTTAAGATTCTAAATCTCGGCCGTTGGTTCGGAATAATCCCATTCCATGTTGATCTTTTATTAAGGCAGTACGAAGTTTTCTCCATCTTCAAGCCATAATTAATGGCGTCACATTGAATTCCGCATTTCATTTAATTCATCATCGTCTCTATTTAATTCTAGCTCTAATTAAAATCTTCAAATCGACAACCAATTAATTGTGAACCTACTACCGATCTTCAAACTAATGTTATTGTGCTACAATATTCAAGCTTCCGTAGACATTCCATTCAATTCACCATTTCCCTCATTTAATTGGCCCCATTAAAAATCTTCTCTTCAACCGCAAAACCACCACCCGCGGTCCTAATACCGATCTTCTTCAACCACGTTATCAGGTTACAATTGGACTTCATAAATTTTCATAGTAGGTGCTAGGCTATCAACTATTTGGCATATCTTAGTCACGGTGTCATACGCCTCATGGTATTAATTTGGAATGTGATTTAGGTTTTGCTGTACTGGGGTATATTGCTGATATCATTTTATTTTTCTTGCTCCTGCTTCCATTGTTACGAAGCTCGATAGTTACTTTGAAGAAACCTATATAATTACGGTTATTTCTTTCTAAAGTGGTCTCAGCAATCTCGCTTTCTTTTTTCTCATCTGTTTATCCTTCCTTCGATTTCTATGTTACGCCGTTTATTTCTGTATTTCCTAATCCACATGAAAATTATGTTGATTTGTAAATAAAGCCAGGTGTTAAAAGTGGAAATCTCGTAGGTATTGTCTTTGAGATGTGATTGAGTTAGTTCTTACGTTGATTTCATAAGGTCGCCCAAAAACGGTGTTTGGCTGATGTTAGTCATTTTTTAACTTAAACTAAGGGGCGGGTTATATACTTATAGTATGAAAAGGTTTTGCTATTGGGTCTGTGTTTGTCAGGTTTTACCTATTTTAGTACAACAATCATTTATTGAACCTGAAATTAATAATCCTCCATTTACTTTCCTTCCAGACATTAAAGCAAAAGAGACAGCAATCAATACCACAATCACGTGAATCAGCCCTGTAATTTATTGTATTTCACATTTTGATTATTGTTGACAAATACATGTCGATGTCCAAATCACTAAACCATTTATGTTTTGTTGTTAGCTTAATTATCGACTCTCGCGCTTAAGATACCATTATTACATCATTTAACCTGACATAGTTTATTAGTCGGTATTCCTTTGTTATTTTGTTTTTTGGCGCTATTTGTTAGGACGTGTTTACTTTTTTTATGCTTCTTATTTTGTATGTCACTTTTGCCGATCTTTGTCTCTTTGTGAAATTTTGAAAGATTTTCATATATGGCCTCAAGGCTGCTTACACCTTTCTCTATCCATATCATACCACAAATATGTCCTGGGAAGCGGGCTATCCATCAATTCATATATTAACTTTGATCCTGGCCAAATTCATCGCTAATATCGAGCATGTTTTGTGCTCATACAGGGTCGCATTTTGGCTTCATAGGAAGCAAATGTGATTCTCCTCGTGAGTAGGTCAAAATCTCTTTTCTATATATCTCCTCGAATCTCCGATCGACGGCACACAGTGTTCTTGATTTTTATACGCTTACGATATTGCTTTGCTGACGACGCCGCCATTTTTATTTTTTAATACACAAGTGTTTCTTTTAATTATTGCAATTAAGTTCTTTTAGGTGTTTTTCCCTAAGTATTGAAGTTTTGTTTTGAGTTACTCGTATATCGCTTTTGCCTTCCTGCTCTACCCTTCTCCCTTCGAAGCGTTTGGTTGGTTCATTGTCGCTGCAATTTTCGCTTTTGGCTCAAGTTGGGCGACATTTGCCCAACTATCGGCCGTGTCGTTTGTTGTAATAACCCGTTAATAAAAAAAAAAAAAATTTAAATTTTTTCTATTTACATGTATCCTTTTGGATAAGATAAATGATTGATGATAATATTATTTCATAGCCGAATTACATTTAGCAATTTAGTAGTTTTCTTGCCATGAAAAATTTTATCTTTGAATCGGGTTCGTGGAGATTTAAATACATTTATAAGAGGGAGTAATTAATCAAAACCGAATCTGACTCGAAGTTTTTTAAATATCTATCAACACTTATTTCCACATCATCATTTGAGATCATCTTCTTTCTTCCTTCTTTCTTCCAGGCTGATATTCACCCCTCCCCTTAAAAAAAAATTTCATTTTCCATTTCTCTTCGATTGCCTCTCAAACCTGATCGTCAGGAATATCTTTTCTCTCCCCACTATCCTTCTTCATGGGCAGAAATTTCTAAGTCTTTCAGATATTTTCTAGTTTCTATAGTCATAATTCTTTTCCATAATTCAATTTTATGATGATTCTATACGCTATGGGTTCTATGATGATGGAAACAGAATCCATGATTTGGGAGGTTGTTCGAGTGACGCATGGTCGAGTTGACTTTTTGAGGTTTTCGGCAATTTTGGGTTGATATTTAAGACATTAAAACGTGTAGGACTTTATTGGGGCCTTATCAGTAGCTATCGCGATGTTGAATCGTGATTTAAAATTAGATTAAAGTTATATTTAAAAAGTGTTAATTCAAGTCATCGAGTTATAATTGATATTTCTGAGTACAGTCATAATTATGTGTGGACCCACACATTTAATTGGTTAAAAATGACTTATAAGTTGATTTGAAATGTTAAAGTGATAAGATAGAATTTTTAGCGGGGATCGATTGGGTTGTGTC
Organism: Lithospermum erythrorhizon; assembly: GCA_019722365.1. NCBI lineage: Eukaryota > Viridiplantae > Streptophyta > Magnoliopsida > Boraginales > Boraginaceae > Lithospermum > Lithospermum erythrorhizon. The sequence continues at coordinate 102,446 of JADFUC010001823.1, read as the reverse complement.
CGGCGATTATAATCGATAGTTATCCCATTACACTCTGCTTGGAAATAGTTCCACTACAAGAGTCAAGTTACGATCTTCTAGAACGCCAGATAAGAATAGGTTTTGATTTATAATTTCTGTAAGTGGTTAGGCGATCAGAACATCTTGATCACAAGTTTTCATGGGTAGTTAGCAGATGAAAATTTATCTTCACGGGCGCATTTATTTACTTACTTTGGGGAATTGAAACAGTTCCGATATGATTAAGAACGATATGTATTTATTATGTTATGATTATGTGAGAATGATATACATGTTGGTTGTGTTATGATTACGTGAGAATGACATACATGTAATTGTTATATGATTATGTGATTATATTCTCGTGAAGTGCAGATTTGCCTTCAAGGACGAAGAATTAGTCAACTCCCAACTTATATTTCGATTTCTCGTACCTCATTTTTGCACTTATAGATTTCTCAGGGCCTTTTCGTGATCAGTTTGACTTACGACAGAGATGTGTTACCATGCAAGTGGCTTGATATCGCTTGGGAGTAGAGCAGCTGGGCTATTGAGAGGTGATTTAAGCCAGAGTTATCTATGACTGGTTTTAATTGAAAGGTCGATATGTCAGAATGAGACAAGTTAGCGACTCTCCTTCTCGCCAGATACGATTTATATTATTTTATACTTAGTGTATAAGAGCAATGGCCTTATACTGTTAGTGTATAAGCGTGTACCTTATACTCAGTGTATAAGCCGTGCCTTATACTTAGGAGAAGCGTTTTTATAATTTAGTGTATAAGCGCGTGCCTTATAATTAGTTGTATATGCGTGTGCCTTATACTTAGTGTATAAGAGCTGTGTGCCTTATACCTGTAAAGGAGATTTAGAGCTGTGTGTGCCTTGTACTTAGCGTGATGAGCGATGGCTCATACTTTGTGTATATGCGTTTTATACTTGTAAGCTACATTTTGGGCTCTTAGATAATCGCGGTATATGGGTGATTATTGATTAGTCCATTCCTGTAGACGGATCGAAAGTATACGCATATTGTGAGAATAGCAGGTATATCAAAGGGATACGAGATAGAGGTTTACCACTCAGAGTTTTAGTCGCTCTTTGAAGTCTATTGATTTCTTTCCGCTGAATCAGGTGTCATTAAAACCTTCTATTATATCTTCATGTATTATGTCCGAGATTTCCTATGGAATTATGTTGTATGACCTTTTGTAGAGTCCCGATATATGTATTTTATTCATATTTGGACTATTATATTATTGATCGACTCTGCCCGTATTTGCAAGTTCACCCCGTTGGTTTCACTAAGCTCTCGGCTTACACCCCTTTTCGTGACGTAAGCAAGATTTATCAGCCAAAGTTAGACAAGTGGGTGCCGAGCCAAGCAGGCTTGAGTATTTTGTTCCTCGAGGCCAGTGAGCATCGGCAGCATCCTCAAGCAGCCTGGGATTTTGACGTGTTGTCAACATTTGTTAGATTTTTTAAAAAAACTTAGCCTCATGTAGCTTGTCATTTTGTATCAAAGCATTTACTTTGTAGCCTTGGCACATCGCTTATTTGGGATATGTTGTATATATATATATGGAGTTGGTTGGTTGATATCACCCGATGGATCGTAAAGTTTTTTAAACTCGCGATTATTTTGCAAATATTATATGTAAATCTTATTTTTGAAGGGAAACGAGTAGTTTTAAATCGAGTCCTCCATCGGCTCGGGTGATTCCGGGTGTTCCTCGATTATAATGACTCTCACCAGTATGGCCGACCAAGGTCGTTAATTTGTGGTTTCACGTTGTCGTTTCTACTTTTGTTGCTTATATAGATTCATCAGAGATGGATGTCGACGAGCTTGTTCTAAGGCATCCATACTACGCGTGAAAGATATTAGTGTCAGATTGAATCTAATGGCGCTAAGTTTCTAATGGCATCGTTGTTTCTCCCGGTGTCACTGAGGGGCGCGATGTGCTTACTCAATGGTTCCTTCGTCTATCGAGAAATATATTCCAATATCGCCTCACAAAAATGATATATATAAACAGAAAAGACGTGCTCTAGCCGCACTAATAGGATGTCCCGAACCAAAAAAAGTGCGAGACTATTAGAGGTAGATTCAACATCGCTGATTTACTCCGCCATATCGCTTTAGGCATTTCTTTCTTCTCTAATCTATTTTTTCTTTCTATAGTACTGATTGCATTTGCTCGTTTATGTTGGATTTTAACAAGTGTTGTTGACGTTAAGTGCAGTAATCGACAAAGCCTGAGCCCCGTGAATGCCACTCCAAATTATGCCAGTCAGCTTGATGAAGTCTAACAGGGTATGCAATGCATTTTAGTCATGCTTTCACTTCAAAATAATTGTTTATGCGCCTCTTTGGTCTTTCTTTCAGACATGAGTGCTTTGCTTTTTGTATCCACTAATTTGATGTTTGCCTTTTTTCTCCAGATCATTAATCCTCGGAATGTCTACTGAGTACGGGCCCGCTCAGCCTCGATCCCATGGCAACACGGTGCTATGATGTTACCTCTTTTCACCATCAATAAATTGGGTCATTATGTCTTGGCTCAGTTCATTCATCTTCTACATTAGTGGCTCACACACCTCGCTTGTCGCTATCCATTATCCGAGGATATGCCCAGATTACCTGGACACAAGGGGCGGTGCCCCTCGCACAACGCTCCGACACCACTCATGTGTGTCTTCCAATTCAAGAGGCTGTCTACCTCGCGATCTGTAGGTGTTCGCTCTCTCGAGGCAGGTTAAAGTGATCTGCTTTTGGAGGCCAAAGAAATGTTGTATTATATTTAATGTAAGTATGTTCTGTTTGTCTCACTCCATCGGAATCAATGTTTGTTTCCATCCAAAGATTCTAAGTAGTTGAATTTTCAGACCTTAGTACTTCTCAAAATATCCATAAAAATATGTCTCGAGATTTCCTTTGAAGTAATTGGCAAAGATCATGACTGACGCAAAATTTTCATCATATGCAAGATAAAAAACAATTCAAAGGATGTTAGAGTTTTAAGCTCCTCAATTTTGTTTTGGTGAACCCTGGCCCTTCGACTTATCCTCCATATTAAGTTAGCGGTATCAGCTTTCAAAGAAACCGCAAACAGAATTACAATGTGCTAATTCCCCATCGAAAGGTCACCTCCGCCTGCTGCAAACATCGACTCGATTCAAACCTTTCTAGACTCCAAATCATAACGTGGCTACCAACATTTCTATTTCATTAGTCAGAGCACGCTTCCCGGATTCCTTTGCTACTTAACTAACAACAATTTATAATGAATGGTAATTTTATTTTTAAAAAAATCATGGACAACTTCTCTACCTCTATGTAAACAAGAACAAGGAAGCCAATTGAGTTGATGAGCTAAAACAAGTGAAGAAGAAGTAAACTCCTATTATCTGTTAGAAACCAAGGCTCTTAACTATTAAACTCTACCACTATATATTTATTTATGAAGCACCATCATAACCCTACCACTTGATATTATTATGTACACTTAGTCCATGTTCATTTAGGTTTAAAAACACATAACATCTTTTTTTAAGTGTTTCTGGGCCGGTAGTATTAAGAAGTGAATCCCAAACTATGTAGTTTCATCCCTCATACATATCTCAACACAACCGCCATTTGTTCCTTGTTGCATTTATCAACATCATCAACTAAACTGTTGTAAATTAGCATTTTCAATTTCTCGATTTAACTACTACAAGAAATTTTATTGCTAAAAATAAAAGTTCTAAAATTGTTTTGAACTTAGGATGTATGTAGCATTTCCTCGAGTCGCTTTTCAAAGTTACAAGAGCTTACTCCATCATTATAAGACCCCAAAAACTCATGAATCACTTCGGCTTGTAGAGAATTCTCTTCTCATCACGCCTCAGAAAGGAAGACCTATGTTGAGAAATCTAACACTATCAATCAATTGCTTCCAAGCTCCTAGTTTTTATTTTCAATCTATTTTCTTTAGTGACATAATTTATTTAATCACTTTATCATTGGATGGAATTTCAAATCAATCATACATTTCATGGTACTATCATAAGACGTAGTTTAATTGACCCATATAAGTCAGCTGAGAACTAAACTATTACCATTTACAAGCTCCAATTTCAAAATCTCCAGTAGAAGGCAAATCGTCTTCATGGTTTTCTCAATAGATAAACGAGACAATATGCAGCATGAGCAGCCAGAGAATATCTCCACACCTTCTTTTAGGTGCTTTGTCGGTCCACCAAACCATTTTCAAGACGCGTCAGATTAACGTTATTCATTATTTCACTGTGAGAAATTGAATCATTAGTCACCGATGTAGTTGTTTCTGTAATTGACATTGTTCTCTTTTGAAAAAAGGAGCCGTAATGATTAGATTTTTATTTTTTCATTTCGATAATCAGAACAATTAACAAACAAATAGAAGACATATATCCAAAAGTTATATTAAATATAACACTATAAATTATTATCAAAGCAAAAATACTACCAACATTCGAAAAACTTATATTACGTACTAAATAATTAAAGAATATAAATCAACAAATAAATAATAAGTTTTTAATTACAATCGCATAAGCATTTATACAAGCAAGAATTGTAGTATTAGAATTGCGGGATTTGCGCCGCAAGCGTGGACGCCATCCCTTGGGGTTTTGATTGTAGAGTATAAAACAAAAATTTATTAAATATTTTGCACAACGGGCTCCTGTCCACATCCCCACAAGAATACTCCCATAATTTAATAGCCTATATTTTACCGTAATAGAGTAGTAGAGGGCTGATTTGGCTGTATAAAATAATAGAAAAGGGAAAGTGTAGGTCGGGTTCACATACAAAACAATAGAAAAATAAAAGGCATTTGGGACGAGATTCGATCCAAGGCCGGGCAAGAAAATATTTCTGGGGCCATTCGAAATAACATTTATTTGTTCTCTATATCACACATACAAAGTCGGGGGGGCACCCTACCACCTCCGCCTTCTTGTTTCACCGGCCGCGCGAATTGCTAAAGTAAACACTTAAAATACCGAAGTAAAAAACACCATAATATGTTAATCTGGGCCGGGTAAGCACGAAAATTCTAGGGTCTGGGGTGCTGGTCCACCGAAAGAATCCATTTAGATAATGAGAATTACAACAAGGTCTTATGCATAAAGTCTATTCTTTCACGCCATATTCTACTCCTATCAAGATATATAAGTCTAGCTCCCCGATTGCTACCTATCCTCCTCCACTACACACCAATTTCATCCCTGCAAGATGTGTTTCTTATTAAATGAGAAAGCAAGATTGTCTTAACGGGCATTAACAACCATTACAATTAAAGCAATATCAAGAACCTGTATATTCATCAGCATAATAAAAGATAAAATCTCTCAATACTCTTTACAAAACAACGCAAAAGGTAAAGATATATTATTTGACGCGATCGACTAGGTCTAAACGAGGCATTTATATAAATAGAAGACAAACAAGTTTATGGAAATAACTTCCATAAACAAAACTTTCCATCTTGTAAAATATTCAATGCATTCGATTCTTTTCTTCTTGACCAAGACGTGTGAATCTTCTTAGTTGTTGACCAAGAACTTCCTTTTCTATTATAATAATCAATCACATCAATTAAGATCTTCTTCATAAAAAGAAAAAAAATCTCTTCGAAATATCTTCATCGTTCTCAAGCCGTTGCGACCAACCGGTGACGCTTGGTATGACATCGTAAAAATATTTGGCCAGTTTATGTTCTAACAACCCCTCGAACAAACCTGGCTATATCATCGACCAACATGCATATTATTTTCAGTTTCCAACTCATAAGAACTCCGAAGTATAAGTGTGCTTGACCCAGATCAATTCCGCAATTCAAGGACAAGCGCCACTAGAAAGGTAGAAACGGGTGAGTAAGTACAAAAACATCGGAAAAATCGCAGATTTGTCAGCCGCCTCCTTCAAATCTAATATCAACGATCAACCCGAATTTAGTATCGCTAGCTGTTGAAACCCATATTAGACGGGTTAACCCGCCCCACATCCAATAATGTAATTCTAGTATTCACTTGAACATTACATTCAATAAAAGAAAGAAAATACTCCCACGCTCCTCCTCCTCTGTCCCACGAGCTCAACCACCACTACACAACCTCTACCATCCTTATCTCCACCTATTTTTCCTCCATCAATAAGGTCAAATTCACATCAACAAAGTATTTATCACTAAATTTTTACAAATTAGAAACCAAGAAAACCTACGTAAAAAATTTGAGCCCCACTTCGAGGGATGGACTTTGGGAAAACAGTCAAAGTTATTGTTGAAAATTTCTAATCCCTCAATCCGCCGCCTGGCTAATTTTAAATTCGACAAAAATTGTTTGATTTCTATCCTTTGTTTCTTTTTGAACTTTAATTTGTGCCCTTTCTGCTTTTTCATCAAATTATCGGTTCGGCATTTTGATTTTGGTTAAGGATATTCGAATCACAAAATAATAATTAAGTCTATAGCTAATTTCCCAAGAAAGTTCGGAAACTTGCTTATTCACAATTTTCTGATATTATTCATTTTTAATTCTCTGTCTTTGTCATCCATCTTTGTTTTTCTTTCAATTTACTCTTCCCTTATGTTTGACACACACTTTTGTTCTATAACTTTTCTTCTCTTTTGTCATACAAGCTACTTAATTTGTTCCTTTTAAACTTCTTTTCTACAATGTCCACACATAAAAATATATTTCCCAACCTCAAAAACTATCATCAATACAAAGACATTCAATTTCTAAAATCATCATGCAACAACAATTTAAATTCATAAATTGATTATGAATGTAATAACTGCAACGATTCATCAATTAATAAATTAAATGGAGAGTTAATTTAATTAACGTAAAAATCGACCCACTTTATATTTCTCTCAAGTGGATTATAAAATGTCGATGTTAGAAGTTAACGGTTTGCATAGGTTAAATCGAGAGGCACGCTAAACTAAACGACGACTTTCACCACATAAACTCTTTTTTTCCTTCTTCCTTCCCACATACCGCAAGTTCAATACCTTAAAAAGAAAAATTATCTCCTTCCCCTACACCGAACTCCCTCCTCTCCCTTGATTTTTCCGCCTCCTCCATCTCACAGCTTTGGTCCCAATTTCTCGAGAGTCTTCATCCTTTCTGCATTCTCCATGTAAAAAAAGCTCTAATCTTTTTTTAGTATTTCATGAGTTTCAACGGTTGACTTGTTGACTTTTTTTGTATTTCGATTTATATTGCTACAAACGCATTCTTGTACCTTAAATAGTTGTTCTAAAGTTAAAGAATTTGGATGAGTATTTCGACGCTGGGACGTTTTTGATCTTTGGGAATTAGTTTGACTTCGGTTTTGAGGTTTAATATGGCATATAATTATATCTAAGCTTAGATTATAGTATTGTGAGTGCAATAAGTTAACCCATTTTTGGGGTAGGAAATTGGTGTAGTTGTGTGACTTTCGAAGTTGACTTTCCAAAAAATGTTTTTAATGGTATAAGTATGTTCTCGATATCTTGGTTTTTCTATAGTATTGAGGTGGAATTTAGCGATTTATAAGTCAGTTGGATTTAATATATGTTTAAATTAGTTATTAGATTTGGTTAGTAAATGAAGGTTTTGAGGTTAAAAATTGTTAGAAATGGGTTTAGTTGGTTGGAAAGTTTGATATTTTGGATTGATTAAAATTGTTTAGCAGCTGGGTATTATGGGGGCTTGCATTACGGTTGGCGCGCTGGTTGTTTCGATATCAAGGCCGCTTAGTTTATCGCTAAGCCTGCATCCAGTAAAGTTTACCTAAAGTATTAATTGGTACTAAAATTTGTTAAAAGAGAATTTATAACGGCTCAGAGTAATCGTGCATTTCTTTCGGTGTTTTGTTTAGATCGAACACGGAAAAGCCATGATCGATCGATGCGCTTAAAGGTACTAGCCGAAGGTGAGGATTTATCACTGTAGATAATATTATTTACGCTGAGGAAGTATTTGATAAATGTATATCCGAATACATGTATGTTTTATGAATTTATATGATAGTAATTTTTGAAGTCATAAATGTCAGATTCAGATGATCATAGATGTATTATGTATACATGGGTGGTGTTTTGTATATGAGATTGTTGTATTATGTATATTGGTAGTATGTTTTATATGAGATTGTTGTATTATGTATATTATGATGACATAAGAGATTGCTGTATTATGTATTTTATGGAAGCTATATTGGGCATTGTTTTGTATCAGGTAATGCATTGCTTTATCCGGGGTCGAGTTGTCGCTGGCGTTAATCGTGGTTATATTTGCCGCGGTTGGTATGTTTGCAGCGACGGTGGCTGCTGCGTATCGCTTCGCTTCATAGAGAGTAAATTTCACCATATTAGACGGTACGCTGAGTCGCATTTAGAGAGGTCGCCCGCATTGTAAGAGTAGATATTATATGGGCGAAATGGGCGGTGAACTCCGCCGGGAAAAGGATATGATATTATGTTGTATTATACGCAGTAAACATATATATAAATATCGGATAAGGCTGTTGCAGGTATCGTTTTGTATCATGACATCGAGTATGCTGTCGAGTTTGAAATGGCTGAGCAATAATGTCATGGTTTTATTTTTCAGGAGTTTTGGTATATTTTTATCAGTGGGTATAACCGTTGTGTTTGGGAATTTATGATGTTTTGCTCACGCTTGATTATGTGACATATCTCTTGATATACCATGATTTGTATTATTATGTTTGAGTCCTTTAAAATGTATATATCAATGATGATTATTATTATCATGATGCTATGGTTATTTTGGTATGTTCTTTGATTGTACATATTTAACTCTATCGCGCATGTCTCGCTTTTCGTACTATCTCTGGTCTAGAGGTTACCGTCCGGGTGATGCTTCCACACTAAGCTGTCGAGCTTACCCCTTCCTGCAACCCCTGCTGTGACACAATGCAACGGAGAGAAGTTCGCTGAAGTTCAAGTGAGCGAACAAGTGATACTTAGGTGGAAAAGACGGTATAGATCCTGGGCAAATAATCTTTTTCTACTCAATTATTTTGGTGTAAATGAGACTCAGATGGTTTTTGTGTTGAAAATTTATAAACTATTTTATGGAGTATTTTGACTTGGTAATGTTAGCTTTTAAGTTTGCATTTTGATTTGAGATTAAAGACGCCATCACGGTTAAACTCGTATGGAAACATTTGGACTTTCGAACTATTTCCTTCCATACTTTATCAAACCATCGTGTTCTATTGATTTTCAAACAAAGTTATTTTTGTGTCAACCATATCGTACGCTTAATTCTATATACAGTCGACCTAATCTAACCTCGAGGGCGCACGACTGAGGCGGCTACTTGGAAAATTAATAGAGACAAATTATAATAAGAAACAAAAAATCATCTTATGTTAATTCTCCGTCTCATCGTAAAATTTATACTAAACCAAAAACCTCCTTCTCTCCCGCCCCTTCATTCCCTTTCACCATCCAAATTATGATCTACCATTCATCTCTGGCCCTGGTCCTCTCCATTCTAGGTCCTCGCCCATCCATACTTGGATCACATCCCTCTAGAGCTTTTTGTTTTAAATATTCTCCTCCTCGATGTAGCCCACCAAGCAGCTATCAACAGATCACTTATTTCACCACAAAATGAAGTTTCCTCTATTCACTCTAAATCTAAGTCTATTTCTCCAATGTCAGAAACGCTTATTCTAATAATTCTGGTTCAGAGTTCCTGTGGACACCAGCATTTGAACATAAAGAGACAAAAAAAATTTGGGGATATGATTTTAGATGATAATGTTTTGGAATCAATTTCAAAAACAAAAAAATTAGAATTGAAAAATTTCTTGGAGCAATCTGGGGGGAATATCAAATTTCATTGGAGTGCTTTTAATATTGGACTAAGGTTATATGAAGATAAAATGGATTATTGTTCAGTTTCGACCTCCTCAATTCAAGATGTTATCAATGAAGCTTTAAGAATATTAAAAGATAAAAGATTGGAGGTGATTTCTAGAAAAAGGAATATTGACCAGTTAAAGGACACATATACTTTGGAGAGTGATGATTCTGTAATGGAGATGAAGAGAAAATTCAAAAGAAGAACATTAAACTTGATGAATAACAAGAAAGAATCATATGGATATTTGGATAAGGATAGAATAGAAAGATCACATCCTTATGAACATTCCTCCTCAGCATGGTGTTGGGGGCCTGGTGGAGAAAAACATGCATTGGGGTGATCATACTATTAACTCGGCAAGTAACACGCCTACTAGGCTCTCACCGGGGCCGGGTTCTTCTCTTCTCCCTTATATTTTTAATTTTAATAATTGCTCGTTTCCATTCTATAATTGCTTTTCCAATTTAGTGATTTCAAACATGGATTTTGCAGTTCCTTCCAAAACAACCCTCTACTACCTATTATGGAAATTTTTATTCCCGTAAAACCTAGAGAGGCTCGCTAAACCTCGCTCAATTACTTGCATCACTAACGATGTATATAAACCGATATTTTTCTATGTCAAACTCTTTGCAAAGTGAGTCTACCGTCATTGTCTAGACTTCTTCTTTCAAAAGCGTAGTTCCCCTTCGTGGGTAGAAACGGTGGCCTTTGATCGACTTCGCTAACATCCTCATCACCATTATATGCTTATAATGAACATTTGCTACTTTTTGAAACTGTTTCAGAAATCAAATCACCTTGGATTTTAGGTCGATGGCGGTGGTAATCCGCTTCTCCATAAATGTTCAAATCAAAGTGGTAGATATCCTCTATTGTTAATCACTTTACACTCTCCCTTCTTCTTCTTTTATGATGATTTTAATCCTCCTAAATTCGTATAAAATTCTACCCCAACTCCCCCCATTCTAGGTTTTGATTCACTTCTTAATTTTATTAACTGTTTTGGTTTTGAAGAACTTGCGCATACTGGATGCCACCACATCCTCAAGTCCTGAATTAGGAAAAAAATTCACTCTTTTTGAAAAAGTTCAGATCGAGTCATGGCTATTGCTTTCCCTTGAAGTTTCTCTTAGGGCCTCCCAATTCAAAGATCTGGCCATAGTCTTCTCATCATTTACACTAAACCTTCCTCTCAAGCCTCCTCCTCCTCCAGCAATAAACCCTTCACCTTAATAATTTTCTCTCCTCTATTCCTAGATTTCATGACCTTTTGAACACCACTTGGAATAATATTCAAAACTCAAATACTTCATCTAATCTTAGAAGAACTCCTTCTACTTCCTTTCTTTTTAACTCCAATCTTAAGAAAATCAAAGTTGCTATAAAAAATTATAACATTAATAGGATTGGAAATATCTTTCAGCAAATCAAAACCATTCAAACTCCTCATCCCAACCAATTTTTTTGCTAAGCCAATCTTAGAAGTCAACTAGACACGCCTTCTAATGAGAAGTTATTGAACAATACCGCACCAATAAAAGCAAAGTCCAAAAAAATTTGTAATGAAGTTTAACTCTAAATTTTATCATTTCACTATCAAACATAGAACAAAAATAAACTCTATCTTGAAAATTCTTGACAATAATTATAATACTATTTCTAATGAGAATGAAATTGTGGCCCATTTCCATAAATTTTTTTAACAATTTTTGTAATCCCATTAAAAATACTTTACTCCAACCTTCCCAACTCCCATCTTAATAGACCCTTCCTTCCTTCAGTGTCTCTTCAAAAAATGCTCTCTTTCTTTCCAAATGAGCACCGACAAATCCCCCGGACCTGATGATTTTTCTGTTAGATTTTTTCAAGATAATTGGAATCTTCTAGGTGAGGGAGTTATCAAATCTACCCTTGACTTTCATAATAAAGAGAATATTCTCAAAGAAATCAACAATACGTTTATTTCATTTTTAGAGAAGCAAAAAAATTGGATGTTCCTAAATCTCTTCCCTCTCGATTATAGACTCACAAATTAGAACACTATTATATATAAAATTGTTAGTAGACTCCTAATTCATTATCCCTCTACTGTAAATGGATTGATGAATAGATTCTATAAGATAGTACCATATGTTTAGCCTAAGAAAATCAATTTTAACATTAAATATTTAAATGCAAAAAATGGCATGACCAAGTCTTGTCAAATTGGAATATGCAAAGCATTTGATAGAACCATCATTTCTTGGTCTATTACTCTCATGAACCTCAAGTCTCCCTCATTGATTGACCTTACATAATCAATGGTATTGTTCTTATAATGAACTACAATTAATAGCTTTAAACCATCTCGCTATGTCTCCGTGTGAGACCCTCTCTCTCTCCCATTCTATTTGTCATTTGAGCGGAAGCACTCTTAGCTTTTTTTACTATGTCTCAGGAATCTTCTTCTCTTAAAGGTGTATCTATGTATCAAAAAATAGCCCACCTATCTCTCATCTTCTTTTTGCAGATGACTATTTTTTCTTTTTTCATCTCAATAATTCAAGCGTGGACTCATTTTCTACCATGATTAAGCAATACTCAAAGGACTATATTTCAAATTATCAATTATAACAAATCTCATATAACTTTTTGCATTTAGATATTAATCAGGGAGGACTTGGTTTCAAACATCTTCACCATTTTAATCTTGCTCTTCTTGCCAAAAATGGATGTAGACGTTTTCGAAAGCCACACCTTCCTACCAATCAAATTTTAAAACCTAAATATTATCCTTCTACAATTCCCTTAGATGCTAAATACAAAACTAATTCCCTCTGGTAATGGAAAACTTCCATAATCGACTTTCTAGTCTTAAATCTTAATAAAGATCTTTTTTGGCAAGTTAATTCAGGAACATCTATCAACATCTGGACCGATGACTGGTTATCTTTCCCATCTGCTCCTAACACAACCATAAATTTGAAACAATTCCTTCCAAAAGAACCAATCTTTCCAACCCCAAATTGCTTTCTCATCTTATTTCTGTCATCACCAATCGAACACCCGCTTACACGAACTATTTCTACCTCTAATTGTTAATGTCATTCTGAAAATAAGACTTAATGGACAGAAAGACCATAGAACTTGGTTGAAAAATGTCTACACCACCAAATATATTTACACGAGAATCTACAAAAATAATAACAAAAATACCATAAAACTCCATACTTTTAAAAGCATTCCAACCTCTATTGTATCAAAATTCTAAAGCCCATCTTCCACAAAAGATTAAGATATTTTTGAAATTTATTGATGATTACCAACTAAAATCAATCTTGAAAACAAAACCACCACTTCTGTCAAGACCACTTGCTCCTTATGCTCTTCATCCACTAAAGACATTTTCCAACTTTTCCTCAATTGTACCGCAATCAAAATCATTTGATATCACTATTTTGATACTAACTTTACAACCAATTTTAATTCCATCCACCAATTCCTATGTTTTTGGATCTCTAAATCATGGAAAATGTAATTGCAAAATAAAATGAATATTATTAAAATTAGCAGTATTTTGTGGAATATCTGGCTCCATAGAAAGGACATGGTTTTTAATAACGCTCATCTTGATCCTTCAACAGTTGTACTCTTCTCAATAAGATGAATTGGATTAGAAACATTCATCATTTTGGTTATGATAACCGTGCTTTGGATCAAACTCAATTGTGTATTGGGATTACTTTTAATTCCAATTCTAGAAGAGATCAATGGACTATATCTGTCAAAACCAAGAACAATTTCAAAACTGTCCATGGTTCGGAGTTTCCTTCTTCCCAAACCTACTATCTAGACAATCCTTATCAAATTTTCAAATTTAAGAACAAATAATTCACTCTAAAAATTCAGGAAAGCATTCTTTATCAATGTCATTGATCAAGAGTCATGCTAAAGAATATTTAGGAGACGTTATAATTACCGATGGCTTCTTTTCCTGTTGGATATAGGCGTTTCCCAAGATCATTAACCTCAATGATAACCATGAAGACAACAATCAAATATAACAGAGCCACAAGTCGTACAAACATTCTCTTCTTGCTAAGACGCAAAATAACAGATACTTGAGGTTCCACACTTGTAAACTACTGAGAAGTAACATATGTGCCTAAGATAGAAAGAGAACAAATATCCCATCTCTCAGTAATCCTCCACTTTTGCTTATTCTTTGCCTATGGTTATCTGTTGACTGTTGTACTTCAAAGCAGATGTCCTGAATTTGATAATACATCAAAGGTATCATGACTATCATCACTACATGAAATATAATCGATGCATTGTCATGCATTACCATGTATCCGTGGAAGGAACTACCTGGAAGAACTACTCGAACTTCTTCTACAGCATTTTGGTTTCAGCATCTCCACTATAAGCTGAAACATGGTATGCATACTGCTGAAGCAGAGAAAATAGTACCATCTCCGCACAAACTAGAACGTTCTGGATAGCCTCCGGGAGGTTCTCCACTTCTAACCAGAAATGATGGGAATTAATTATGCCCCCTGCAACTAGAATCTTAAGGAGCACACCCTGCAAAAGTTAGGAGTCAAAAGACAACGAAATTATTGATGGAACAAAACATGGTGTACACATCGAGAAGATTGATAGAATGGAAAGAGGGATCAGCAGAGAAATTATTGAAATAATGTTGAAACCATATACCTTAGGCTTGGGTAACTAAGCAGATCATGGTATTTAGCTACAAAGAAGATATTGCATGAGGTACAAAAATTATATAACTAGTTGCAACTTTTCATAGACCACCACAAACTGCATTAAACTAGTTTCCCTTTTAACATAGATTGCAACTGAGTTCGTTCCTTCACTAATTCAAAGTCACTGTTATAATTCAAAGTATTACAAAAACTTTGCACTACTGCACCTACCTGTGGAATGTTGTACAAATCACAAGCATACGAAATATAAGTGCAGTTACCCTATTTACCAAACCTTATTCTGATCACAGATAGGAACTTGGGACTTTCTCATTGCACCGAGTATATAAGGCAACTAAAGACACAAACTCTGAATATTAAGAAGATCAAGCTTTAAAAGTGTCCAGTATAAGGCATTTTAATCACATTGAATGCAGCAACCATGAACCAAGGAAATGCTCCTTCATTAAAAATGGTTATAACACATGCATGTGGTATATTATAGTAGCAACGGCATATCCGTTAAAACTCCCATTCACTAAATCTTTGTTCCTCATCCTACATTTCTTTTGTAATCATAATGCAAATGATCGCTGCAACAGTAGATTAAATGGAAATAGTCATTCTCGGTTGGGTATAATCTGATTGGATCAGAAGCTCAAGCCCCTTCATGTCCTCAGCCAGGCAAAAGGCAATTCAATTGAAAAGGAAGTGAACTGTTATGACTTTAAGGAATACAGTTCTAATAAATTGGGCACCTAAATACACTAGATGACTTATCTATTAAAGTCCAATGTAGTCCAACATCAGATTCTTAATTTCTCACTTAATGGCCTTCAACCTTTGTGGTAGAATCAAAAGTTACCTGACAATATAGGAAAAAAATGAACCTTTGTACAAGTTCCAGTGCTCCAGTGTTAATTAAGATGACATCTCCTCATCCAAACTGATATTCATTCCAATATTCTCAATACTAGTATATGTTCTTTTAGTTCAAAGCAACATAATTTGGTTTTTAACTAGTTTCTTTAATACATACACACACATGCACACATATATTTTTTCTTTCGGTAAAATTCGGTCCTTGTCATTGCAAGTACTCAAAGCCGGGACCTCGACATTGCGAGTAATATCCCGTGGCCACTAGGTTAACCCTAGTGGTTACACACATGCACTTATATGATTTAAAAGCAAGCATAATCTTTATCACAGCAGGTCAACTTATGCAATGTTCCATATCTGGATAGCATATCAGATACGAGGTCAAGACCCAAGTTCAACCTTGGAATCTAAAATTAACCAGTAGAAGTATACCTGCCAAAAGCAAAAGAAGACAATCCCTTTGATACATATGAACTTGGCAAGAGGCTTGTGTGGCTTTAATTCCTTTGCAAAGACATGGTAGAAGAGAACCAAAGAGTACATTGCAGCATAATAGGAAAGGTTTAAAACAATGGTAAACATCCACCTGACCCAACTGGGACAGATTCCAAGAATCTGTAGAACTACCATCGAAATGGAACATATTGGGCGGATGACGACAAACTGCCATGTCGAGTGCTCCAAAAGTTTCAATGTATGTTGATCAATACGAATTGTTCGGGGCTGCATTGTTGTCCATAACGAGATTGTATTAGATGTATATATATACACAATCACCATCAAAAGATAAAATCGTTTTATATCAAGTGACAGGAACTTCCTTGCATTCTTAGTTCCTCAGGCCACATAGCTCATTAAAGAATATGGTCAGATAAGTTTGCATATAGCCAAAGTTACCAAGCGTAGAACCTAATGAATATAATCCAAATTTATAACTAAATACATACGTATACTACAATAATTTTCCTCCCTCAAACCAAACATTACTTCACATGGGCTCGACGAGTATCATGTCAATCTCATTAACGCGGTTCAACGAGAACAATTTAAATTAACTTACAAAAATAAGACCCTAGTTACCATTCCCCTTCACAACAACTGATTGCAAGTACCCAACACTGCCTATTGTGAATTTGTGACTTCAAATTCATTAACATCAGAAGTACTGGAAACATAATAATATCTACCTGAAAAAGAGTCATAGGAAATGACTGGTGAATTTCCCTCCCTTTGATTTCATCTGGAACCACACTCTTGCTAATGGACACATTCAGATAACTATACATCAACTCCATAAATTTTGCAATTGCCTGGACTCAAAAACAAACAAGTAACAACAACAAAATCAATTCTAACTAAATTCATCACAAAAAATTCCAATACTCAATTAAATAACACAAACAGATATAATTAAAGCTTCCAAATTTCCAAGTCTACATAGCATGCTTTAATGGAGTCTAAAACATGAAAAAAAAAAAATCTCACAAAATTCAGCTAAAAAAATGTCATTACCCAATTAAATACCACAACAGAAGTTATCAGAGCTTCCAAAAAAATTACCAATTCTTCATAGCATTCTTTAATATTGTCCAAGAACATGAAAAGGCTTTGCTACCTCATAAACCCAAAATTAACCAACAAAAAAATCAATTCTAACTAAATTCAGCTCACAAAAAATTCCACTACCCAATAAATAACACCAATATAAATAATCAAAACTTCGAAAAAAATTACCAAGGCTTCATATAATTCTTTAATGGTCTCCAAGAACATGAAAAAGCTTTACTGCCTCATAAACCCCAAAATCAACTCTAACTAAATTCAGCTCAAAGAAATTCCACTACCCAATAAAGAACTCAATTTAAGTAATTAAAGCTTCCAAAAAAATTACCAAAGCTTCATAGCATTCTTTAATGATGTCCAAGAACATGAAAAAACCACTTCTCCCTCGAAAATCCAGCAACCCCACAAAAGCATTAATTGAGAAAACAGTAGGCATGAGTATAATGAAGATAATAGCATTTTGTTGTTTGGGATTTTTCCAATAAAACATGTGTTGTGATAAGAGTTGAATAGTGAAATGCATTGTGAGCATTGTGCTAAATCCTGCTCCCATAAGGGTGAGTTGAACAAGATTCAGTATCAATCAACCATTTTAGAGTTCACCAGCTGATCAATCTGAATGAAGATTCATCAACTTATTCAAGATTCAAAGATCAATAAAAGTCGAAAAGGATGTCTGAATGCGTTGACTTTTGTCAGAATGTTGTCGTATGAAGATTCAAGACTAGGTACCACGGCAAAACACACCGAAACAAGAGAAAAACATGGTCAAAGAAATATCGATGAAATTACTATTTTAGCGCCTTATTTGTAGCGTAGACGCAGTAATGTTGGTGTTTTATTTAAAGGACAAAATAATTATTTCTAAATTTTCACATCGCTGTAGGTGCGCTTTTTTAGTCCTTCTAAAAAAACGGGGAGGAAATTATTATTTTGATCCCTCAATTTGTTAGTATAGTGTTTGGTTTCATTTAAGAGCAAAATAGTCATTTAATATATTTCTAACATTGTTCTGGTGTATATTTAGTTGGATTCCGGATACCAACCGTTGACGGTTGACTATAAGTTTTTAAGATCTATGTTCTAGAGCTGCTTGTAAATGAACTGCGGAAGCTCGATTCGGTTCAAGTATTCGTTCGAATATCTGAAGTCTCGTTCTGAAATCAAAATGTACTCAAACCTAAAACCAAGATTGACTTGACGATTCGCCGAACGGTTCGAAAAGTTCGGCTCGATAATCCTTTTACATGACATTGGGGCCATAAACCCATCACCAAAATATCATTTAACTTAGCTTAACCCATAGTCCATACAACACCCCATTTAGCTTAGCCCATCAGCCCAATATTAATATGTTTCTTAGCCTTTTAAGTAATTAATCCAATATAATTACCCATTTGACCCAAATGTCTCATAAGCCCACAAATAAGTTATAACTACCAACCCACCCCTCAATAGCCCTCATAACTCATAATGGTTTTCTCACTTCATATAACTCATAACGAAGTCATAAATCATTCCCCCAAAGTTCATAACAATGGACATGTCACCTTCCCCTCCCCCCAACCAAAAATTAAGCCAAGACTACATAACCAAGAACCACCATAATTCAATCTCCCAATATTATTTTAAACTTATTTCTTCTACACTTCTCCAAAATCCAACCTGAAAATTGAAAGCACCGCATGCTTGAGTTTAAAAGAACAATTCAAGCAAAGTAATCAAGATCTAATGGTGCTGTATGTTCAATTATTCAATTAGGTATTTAATTGTAATTAGATTCTCGATTAGGTAATCCGATGGTATTGGTTGGATAATTTTATTTTATTCAATCCTTCTTTTTTGGTTCACAATTGGTATTTTTGATTTTGTTTGATTTGAATTAGATATTCATTTTTTTATTCTACCTAGGTATTTCGAATTAGATATTAAACTTTTTATTTTACTCAGTATTGATTTTTTTTCAATTGTTTCAATTAAATGTTGTTTTGGTAAATTTTTTTTAATATACCGAGCCGAACCATTTCAAACGGTTCGGCTCGAACCATCGAACCTCGAGCCGAGCATTAGTTGTTGAGATTCGGCCGAATCGAGCCGAATCGAGCCTTTGATTTGAAATTTCACGAGCCGAACTCGAGCCTTACGATATTCGGTTCGATTCGGGCTCATGCCCTACTCTGTGAGCACCGCAATAGTAAAATTAACAACACTTATTTTCACACTCTTATTCTCCACATCATAACACATACAATAATAAAATAGCAACACTGCTTTCTTTCATACTTATATCATCTTTATATCATATACAACTATTCATCCACAATAATATATGTTTTATCAAAAGTTTTACTTTATATTTATTATATATATAATTTCTTATATCTCATTATTTTATTTCTCGTCCAATTATCAACATATCTTACATATCAATTTTTATTTCATAATTTATATAAAATATATATTTATATATATATTATCACATCTAAATGATCTAATCATCAAATACATACTTATAAATAAAGTTCATTTTTTTTTATCATCTAGTCATAACTATTTATAATATTTTTAGGCTTTTTAATATATTATATAAAATAATATAAAATACGCATGATAAAAAAAAGTAATAAACTTTATATTGAAACCATACATAAATTATATACCCACTAAAATAAAGGAGCCGATCTTTATTTTTTTTACAGACAAAAGGTACTCCATGATACAATCATATGATGATATAAAATAAACTTCTATAGTGCATGAATAGTAACTTTTATATGCATAAAATACCCCAAAAACTTAATCATTGTAAACGCTCAGGATTGCCTAAAATTTCCTTAAAATTCATTTAAAACAATTAAGTTTTTATTTTTGGAAATATCGTTTTATGTAATGTTTGCAGATTCTATATTATTTTACTCAAAACTCAAAAAATAAATATTTCAAATATCTTAATATTCTTTAGTAGATTCTATATTATTTACTCAAAACTTGAAAAATAAATATTTCAAATATCTCAATAGAAATTTAGGATAAAATTAATTTTTGAAAACATATTTTAATTCATATTTGTATATAATAAAGATATTTTATTTTATTTTATTTTTATATAATTGAAAAAGAGAAAAAATTAGAGATAAAAATAACCACAAAATAAAGAGGGTATAAATTTAGGAGGTGAATAGAGTGAGTGAATAATTTTATTTGAGCCCATTACACTTTATGGAAGTTAAAAAAATAACATTTTTTTAATTTTAGTATTTTCAACCCATATTATAACTTTTAGGAAATCTAATGTACATGCTCTTAAAAGGGTTTTATTTACAAAACTTTGTAAATAAAACTATTAATTTCATTTTGAGTCAATTGCAGATATGGTCTAAGTGTGATCAAGTTGGAATTTGGTTCTAATAAGTGGCATTCAAGCACATTTGGTTAGTGAAAATATATACATAACTGCACTTTGGTCCTATTAAGTAACAGACACTGCATATTTTGTCCTTATTTTGGGCATTAAAAACAGAAACGACTGTGCAATATTGGTCACTTTCAGGAACCATATTATAAGATGCATGCCACTTTCAATGACCAAATATGCTACGGTACCACTTAATGGGACCAAAATAAAACTTGACCACAATTACTAGGATCATATCTACAATTAACTCATTTCATTTTTTTTCAATTATGCATAATTTTGTTATTTAAAAGGCTAAATTTTTAACTAGATGCTCTAAACAAAATATCTCCGAACATAATCGACGAAATTTTTGTGATCAAATCACTCCCACTCCACAAGTTTTACATTTTTAAATACCTAGAGTTTATTTCACTTAATTATAAGTGTGTAATATTAAAAATATTCATCATGAATTTATATACGTTATTATCTTTGTATTCCGTGTAGATATTTTTTATGATAGTATATAATAACATCCATAAGTTAATGTTTTTGTTACTTTTGAAGTGACTCATGTCTTTCCTTATTTGAATATGTACTTATGAATGAATTGTTGGTATATGATTTAAGATTTGAATGCAATACCGGCATCTTGAGGGATTGTTTAATTTATTGATATATGTTGTGTATTCACATAAGAAATAGTACAAATTAATTCTAGAATTGTAAGATTACAAGTGGGCGAACAATGTACGACCGAATTATATTTCAATGTCGACACATTTAACTAATGTCAGAATCGGATCGAATGTCATTAGCGCGAAGTTACGATTATTAAGGATTTTGAATACAATTAAATGTATCATGATGATATTTGGGAGTTATAAAGTTTGTCATAACCCATGAATATGTTCTATAATAAGATTTCCTCCATCTTTTTAGCATGAAAGTTAATTAAGAAAGAAAAACTTTTGATGTTTTATTTAAGTGTAGTATCTCGGGTATTGTTTGGAGCGATAGTACAAGCTCAAGATGTTCAAGTGAAGCTTAGAGTGCTTTTAAAGTCATGCTTCGTGGACCATTTTTGTAAAAACCGGTAACGACTCGTTAATTAATAAATTAAAATGTGAGATTATTAAATTGATTTACGTAAAATTTGGAAACCACTTTATATTTTATGTACGATAATGTTAATGTTTGGAAGTTAGTTGTCGAGATAAGTTAAACGAGAAGTATCATCAATTAAACGATCGTGTTCACACAATTTGGAATGTGCCAACTATTCAAAGCCCAAAGACCAAACTGCCCAAATAGAACAATAACAAGTAGGCCGATTCCCTCCTCTTTCTCCGCCAGCTGCTAATACCCCTGATTTTTCTTCTTCGATTTCTCCTCCGCTGCCTGGACCTCATATTTTCGGGAGAGTTTCTCCATTACTCACAAGCTTCAAGGTAAAAAAGTGTGCGATTTTTTGAGTATTTCATGAGATCTCCCAAGTTTGACTTTTGTATTTTGAATTTTATTGTCTAATTGATTTCGTTCTAAATTAGTTATTCTTGAGTTGATATCATGTTAAATGTGGAATTTCGACGCTTAGGTCATGACTTTTGGTATTTTGGGTTGACTTTGATTTTTAGAGATATTATTGAATATAATTATTGTTTAGGCTTAGATTATAATCTAAGAGTTGATAATGATTGACATTGGGGTAGAAAGTGCGGTTATGGTCGAGTTGACTTTCGAGTGATTTTGATGACTTTATCTAAAATGCATGGATAGTATAAATATGTTATCGGACCTTTATGTTGATTGTTTCAGGTGAAATTACGAGTATTAAATAAGGAAGAAAATATGTCGAAATTAGTTTTATTAGATTTTTGGGTAGTAAACGGCCACGGATTCGAGGTCATAGGAAACTGCTCGATTAGTTGGAAAAGTTGATATTGGGTCGATTGAAATTGGTTAATAATGTGGGGTATTTTGCTAAGTGCCGATCAATTACGGGATTTGGTCGAGATAGTTGAATTCGCCATTTTAGTAGTCTCCCGAAACATAATTAGTAATCTATACTTGTTGTTAAATTGTAACTAAAACGGGTCAAGAGTCGAATCGAATTGTGATAGTGGCTGAAATTCTTTGCAGTAGTAATTATATTTTCGGTGTTCTCGTCAGACTGGACGCGGAACGCCGCCATGGATCGACGATCGCTTGCGCAAGAGTGACTAGCCAAGGTGGGAATTTATCACCGTTTACCTTATTTATGTTTGAGCGTAGTTGTATGGTAAATTGGTCGTCACAATGGGATCCGTGTTATGAACTTATCTCGCGAGTATACCGCGAGACCGGTGAAACGCCGATTGTGATGGGCGGTCGCATTGTATTTACATTGGCTATTGGGTATTTATTTTAGTGTATTCATGTTTGAGTATATTTGTGTTATAAACATTTTTGGGAGTATATTTATGTTTCGAGTATAGGTTCCGTACGAAATTGTTTTTGTATGTCATGGGCGCCAGACAGATTATTGTGCGATGGTTGTAATGCTTGTTCTATCTCGATTTGCCAGAAGCCGCGTGATAATTGTTGAGTTGTTTACGCCGCGCGATGTCAGATGCTTAAGCAGATGTTTGATTTGTGAAAGGTTCGAGTTGAGTATGTTTGGGATTTACGCGGTGTTCGGCGGCGAACAATGAAAAGGATATAATGCATGTCAAGGTTCGGCAGAGCCTCCGCCGAAAAGTGATATGACGATGCTGGGCGTTCAAGTGGCGATACCGCCGAAAAAGGATTTAGATGTTATATGTGAGATTGTTGTGGTTCTATTTCGTAAGTTTATTTAATATGAGCCAAGGGGTATAAACGTGGGCGCCGTAATTTGTGTTGTTTTTACCAAGCTGACATATGTGGTGTACGAGGTCTTTGGGGTACATATGAGTTAACGTGAGTTGAGTCCTTTAAAGTGGTTGTATGTCACGATGGTCATTCTTGTTAAGCGAGGCCGTGAATACTTGAGTTTTTTTTTCTTTTAATGCATATGTTATATACTTATTTGATATGTCCATATCTGGCTGGATACCTCATTCGGACGCTGGGTAAGTTACCATCCCAGTGATTCGCTTCCACTAAGTCAGCCGAGCTTACCCCTTCCCCACCTGCATTGACAGTGCATTTGATAAAGGCGATTTGAGTTCGTGAGTGTCCGTTGACCTTACTTGTGAAATGACGGTGCGGCTGGGATCCCCGCCAGCTCTCACCTTTTTCTCTATTCTTTTGTTGTACTAAGTTTTTAATATTTTGTTTGCATGTTGAAAGATTGTAAACTATTTTGTGGAATATTTCAGACGTAGTATGTGATGAAATTTTGCATTTTGTTTTCAATTAGGCGACGCTTACCTTATCGTTAAACTCTATATTACAACCTTGAGTTTTCAAACTATTTTACTCTTTGATCAAACGACAGTTTTATTGGTTATTAAACAGCGACAGGTCAACCATCGTGACGCGACTGATATAGGTCACGATTTAATTCAACTCCGAGGGCTTAATTAATTTGAGGCGGTCGTTACAATTCATGGTATCGTAGACCAGCTCGGGACATTCTATTGAAACCGCTAAGGGGTTATGTGCTTAACTAAGTTTTTATTTGGGATTGCTTTTGGGTTTAGCCTTTTCTCGAAAGTTCGGGAAGTCTTTATTTCGCTGACCGTCAAGTGACGCCACCTGTAAGATTATTAGTTTTACGAAATGTAGGGCCCCAGAGGGAAAAGATCGGTGTGAATCGGAATTGTCCTTATGAACTAACGTGAAGTATAAGATAATTAGAGAGATGAGGTGAGATAAGAATTGAAATTGGATATGTTGAAAATTTATTAGAGGGGAAAGATATGCCAAAGGATGTTGGGAATAATTTTTTTAATGTCGGACTTGGAGTTGTTAAAGGGTCGACGTGATGTATATGTGACGCAAGAGTGTCAAAAGTAGATTTCGCGATGGGTGGTATGTGATCGATGATCCCTAGTCAACTCAGAAACTCGAAACAATTGGTGGATGAATACTGGGGATAATTATGATAGATGGACCCAAGTGTTAGGATAAAGTGAGGACTAATTTGGTCGACGTGTAAGGATGGGTCACTTGTGAATATTAGAATAAGTTAATGAATCTTGTCATCCGACGTGGAACATGAGTACGAGGGGCAATAAGAGGGATATGGTGTTGACGAATAGGTGGATATTGGAAATTTTATCTTTGATGGATACTGAGGAATTGGTGATAAGTCGAATGGAGAATTTTGCCGCAAGATGTTATCATGATTTGGACGGTTGTGTTAGATTATCAATCATCTAGAGGCATTGGAATATGTCGGTACATCCGAAATATTGAAAAAATGAAAGTATCAGCGAAATCTAGTACTGGAGTACTCTATTAGTAGATGTAAAGTCGATTTAATGTAAAGCTAGGAATTCGAGATGAAAGACGAGTATTCTAGTTCCCCGATTGTCACATGAAGTTTAAGTTGGTTAAGTGGCGAAGTGGTCATTGAAGAATAAAGTGGAGTAATAAAAATTTTGGGACCCGGGAGAAAGAAATCGTATGTTCGGTAGTACCCTATCAATAGAATATTTAGATGGAAATTCGTTAATGATTGATAAAGAAGTTCGACGGGAGTAAAGAACGGTCTCACGCAGAAAATTGAAGATATATCGCTTGGAGAAACTCTGGGAGAGACTACTAGATGAAATGTAGTTTGACCTCGAGAAGTATACAAGCAAGACGGCATCAGCTTGAAGTTGTCTCAAGCCAGAATGCACTGCCGGTTATGAACCCGATTCTTCAAGTAATAAAACTCGAGACTGGGGACATATAGTGTCGAAATTTATGAACTACTTAATGTTAATTGATGAAATGGATTATTTAAGGCTGCTGAAAAAGTCAAAAGAATCAGGTGAATTACGTATCATGATCAAGCCAGTTGAAACGAGATTTTGTGGTCAAGTATCAAAGTATGATTTAAAATTGTGTATGATTGTATCAGAATGGAAGTAGATATAAAATGTAACTCTGTAAGGCAATGAGCATGTAGCATATGCTGATGTCATGTATTTATTAATGCGCAAGTAATGCATATAAATAAAAAGCGAGAAGTATGAAATTATGATATAAATTAGCGGTGATAGTTGGAATATCAAGGATTTAATTATTAATGTAATTTGTCGTCGAAAGAAGAAAAATGAAAATGATAAAGAATGAGGACTTCTTGGAAAACTTGAATATATCAGATGCAATTATATTTATGTGCTTAAGAACGCTGACGGAGAAAATTTGAATTTCTCAAGCTGGGATTTAGTCGAGTAAAGTTATCGTCAATCCCATAGCTTAAGATTAAGTGACGCCGACTAAACGGCTTAATCGATCATAAATGGAGACATTAAGAAGTTTTATGGTTATTTGGAAGGCAAGTAAGGTGGAGACTTATACCGTATCAGAGAAATCAAGAAAGGGCGAGTCTATGACATAATGAGTTGATAATAGAAATTCAATATCGATAAATGTTTATAGAAGTTCGTTATCGTTTTAAATATTATATGAAAGAGGAGGTGGAATAATGGAAGTTTAAAGTAGAAAGAATAACTAAACATATCA
This sequence comes from Lithospermum erythrorhizon, assembly GCA_019722365.1. Classification (NCBI taxonomy): domain Eukaryota; kingdom Viridiplantae; phylum Streptophyta; class Magnoliopsida; order Boraginales; family Boraginaceae; genus Lithospermum; species Lithospermum erythrorhizon. The sequence goes on along the minus strand of JADFUC010001823.1, from coordinate 76,340 downwards.
AGGGATAGCAGTTGGGTGAAATTGAAATTCAACGATGATTGATAAAATGTGCCCGATCGAGGAAGAATTTAGTTGGGTGAAGATTGGTTGATAATAAGTATTTATGAGGATTTCAGAGAAGTTACTAAAGAGAAACAAAACGTACGATCATTATATAAGGATAGATTAAGATTATAAATTTGTTGAAACTATTTCACAAGTATGATATGTTAGAAGATAGATGCAAATTCATTTTTCTTCAGGATGTTTGAACCTTGAGGTTAGATTCTGCAGCTACGACTATGAAACCAAGTCATTAATACGATGAATATGAACTAGCTAAGATCGGGTGATATCTTAGATTATTACGCTGATTATAAGACATGCCTGCGGCGGTACGGTAAGTTAGAATCTCGCGAAAGAGGATCGCCCGAAGTTACCTCAGATAAGAGACGGTAATATAAATTTGTGATGATAATTAGATCGATTTAATGTCATGCACAATACGGTATCGAAGTGCATCGAATTTTTCTTTTCTTCTAGATAAGTGCTTATCATTTATATAATTTAGTTTATTAAAGTGGATAAGAAAAGTATGGGTACACATCTCTTGAATTTAAAGTAATGCTAAAAAAAATTGAGAGAATATATGTATCGAGTGTATATTTAAAAGTTATATATATCGTTGAATACGCGGAGCTGCTCTATTACGCTTAGAAATACGGGTTTAAAGCGTATATGCATATTGAGGGAGTTATAGGTAATTTTGATGATATTTATGCATTGTTATATTATGGAGTTATTGCTGTTATTAATGAAGCGACATGTATGGTTAAATCGTATTTGGAATTAGCGATTAATAACCGCGATACTACAATTTTCGAGACGGATACGACGCATAAAGTATGAACCAGACGGAGGACGACACGGACGGTAGGGATACAACGCTTAGATTTTGATGATTAAGAGAGATGACTATGTCTTTAAAGGGTAATGATGAAAGTATGGATATTGCCATAGTGCAAGAAGCACTAAAAGGAGTATGAAAATGTCGCCCCCTGTATATGGCAAAATATCCAATGCAATGAGTTGAAGTTGATTGGTATAGTTTGGCGCTAAAATTTGGAGTTCCTTCTGTCGAGAGAAAGTTGGATTCACGACAAGGAAATTTCATGAAAATTATTAAGCGCCAGATTGCCAACCGCTAAGTATCCTCAGAGTCAGATACGTATTATAAGGCGAGCATGCTGAATGTTATCTAGTTGTGTTGAAAGGTGGTGGTTGAGGTTGATTGATGTTAGACGGACTGTTGTGGTGTTAATAAATTGTTAGACGATATCATGAGGTTATATAAGAAATGAACTAATAAGGTAGATAACTGTTAGGTGACTTTTGGGAATGTTATGTGATAAACGAGAAAGGAGATATATGAGGTTGATATATTGATATTTGTTGATGTTTTACGTTGAAATTATGTGATTTGTTCCCATGAAATGTTCGGATTGGGTGTTCTATTACTTTGTGATGTTATGATTATGTGTTGTTGATTAAAGTATAACGGTTAGTCGGGGAGTAAATTGTTGAGTTGATTTAGTTCATATAATCATGGAAAGAACACAATAAACGGTATTGACACTGAGCATGGCGAACATTATAAATATGGTGTAAATGATTATCGAGGTGTAATCTTATAAAAGACCGGATAATACATTAAATGTAGGTTCAGTAGAATGTCATAATGATTCATCGTTCATTGTGAAATACTTGTTATAGTGAGTCACTTTGATTTCCCTTTATGATATAATTGATTATTCTTTATAGGGATATCAGGTTATGTAAATATGTTAATTTATGTGGAGTAAGCCATGACACATTGATATGTGGAAAGTGGGCGAACCAAGGATGAGATAATAAATGATGAAAAGACGCTACAGATGTTATCAATAAGTAGTAAAATTTTGGGTGAAACATGAAGGATATTAATCGCTTACGAGATACCATGAATTATGAAGAGGGTTACTATAAGGGAGAGATGTTAAATAATTAACCAATAACGGTAGAGTGGAATGAGGAGAGATATCAATTCTAAGTATGTCTAAGTTATAGTCGATAAGTTGTCGTGATATTAGATAATAAATAGGGAGTTGAAAATAAGTTATGTTACCTAAAAGGATGAAAGTAAATTTCGAGACGAAATTTTTGTTAAAGCGGGTGTAATGTAAACCGAGAAGACTTGCTTAATTAATAAATTAAAATGTGAGATTATTAAATTGATTTACATAAAATTTGGAATTTTGTGAGATCTCCCAAGTTTGACTTTTTGTTGACTTTTTTTTATTTTGAATTTTATTGTCTAATTGATTCGGGTTCTAAATTAGTTATTCTCGAGTTGATATATCATGTTAAATGTGAATTTCGGATGCTTTTAGGTCAAGTGACTTTTGGTATTTTGGGTTGACTTTTGATTTTAGAGATATTATTGAATATAATTGTTGTTTAGGCTTAGATTATAATCTAAGAGTTGATAATGATTGATATTTGGGGTAGAAAGTTGCGGGTTACGGTCGAGTTGACTTTCGAGTGATTTTGAGTTACTTTATCTAAAATGTGGTGGATAAGATAAATACGTTATCGACCTTTACAAGGATTGTTTCAGGTGAAATTACGAGTATTAGGTCATAAAGAAAATATGTTGAAATTAGTTTTATTAGATTTTGGGTAGTAAACGGCTAATGGATTCGAGGTCGTTAGGAAACCAAGTTTGATTAATGGGAAAAGTTGATAGTTATTGGGGTCGATTGAAATAGGTTAATAATGTGGGGTATTTTGTTAAAAGTGCTGATCGACATGGATTTGGTCGAGATAGTTGAATTCATTATTTTAATAGTCTCTCGAAACATAATTAGTAATTTATACTTAAGTTGTTAAATTGTAACTAAACGGGTCAAGAGTCGTGAATCAATTAGGATAAGGATTTAAATTTTTGCGAGTAGTAATTATATTTTCTGTGTTCTGCTCGTGACTGGACGCTGGAACAACAAGCATGGATCGATTGATCAGTTGGGCGCTAAGAAATTAGCCAAGCGTGGGAATTTATCACTGCTTGTTACCTTATTTATGTTTGAGCAAGCAGGCGGTAAATTGGTCAGTCACAATGTATCTCGTGTTATGAACTTATCCGTGAGTATAGCTGCTAGACCGTGAAATGTCAATTTTGTATGGGCGGTTGTACTAGATTTATTATGGTGTATTTATTTGAGTGTATTGATGTTTGAGTATATTTGTGTTATGACATTTTGGGAGTATATTTATGCTCGAGTATAGGTTCCGTATTTAAATTGTTGTTTTTTGTATACAAGTGGGCGCCAGATTGAAAGATTATTGTGATGGTTGTATGTTTGTTCTTTATCTCGATTTGTCAGGAAGTCATGTGATAATTGTTGAGTTGTTTATGCCGGCGCTATGTCAGATGTTTGGTGTGTATGTTTGATTTGTGAAAGGCCTGAAGCCGAGTATGTTTTGGGATTTACGCTGGGTGTTCGGCAGAAATTTCGAAAAGAAGGATAATGACGTTGGGTGTTCAAGGCGAAATTTCGCTGAAAAGGATATGATGATGCCATGCTCAAGGGCGAGCCGAAAAAGGATTTAGATGTTATATGAGATTGTTGTGGTTTCATTTTCGTAAGTTTATTTAGTCGTTGTTGCGGTATAAACGCAGTTGAAAATTTCAAGGCTGCTTTTACTCAAGCTGATTATGTGTGGGCGCGAGGTCTTTGGGGTACGACATATGAGTTAACGCGAGTCGAGTCTTTAAAGTAGTTGTGTGTTGATGATAGTCATTCTTGTTGGCGAGGCTGCGAATATTTGAGTTTTTTTTTTTCTTTTTATTGTACATGTTATATACTTATTTGCTATGTCCATATCTTTCGGCTGGGTAAATTCTATCTGATGTGGGTAAGCTACCATCCGGGTGATCTGCTTTCCCACTTGCCTGCCGAGTCCCTTCCCACCTCCGCATTGACAGTGCATTTGATAAGTGGCGCGTAGTTCGTGAGTGTCCGTCGAATCTTTACTTGGGAATGACGAGTGGCTAGGATCCTCAGCAGTCACCTTTTTCTATTCTTTTTGTTGTACTAAGTTCTTCGTATTTTGTTTGGACGTTGAAAGATTGTAAACTGTTTTGTGGAATACTTTGAGACTTAGTATGTGATAAAATTTTGCAGTTTGGTTTTGAATTAGGCGACGCCACGATGGTTAAACTCTGTACTATAACATTTTGAGTTTTCGAAACTATTGTACTTTTTATCAAACTATCAGGTTTTACTGGTTTTCAAACAGGTGATTTTCGTGTCAACCATCGTATGGTGACTCGTATATATTAAAGTTGATGACGACCTAACCTCGAGGCGATGATTCGACACATGGTCGCCATAATTTTATTCTTGGAGGCAAATACCTACCCTGATCCTAAGCACCGAATGGAGTAAGGGGGAATTTGTTTTAAGGAAAGTGTGTTAGCCCACGATTTGGTCTGATATTTTTTTACATTTTGAATCGATATATATTTTATTACAACTATTTTTCCCTACATGAATTATGTCTTATTTATGAAAGGGAAGGAGAATGGTCATTGCAATTTTTAGTGGTTAATCGAAAAAATTTATCCCTTTTTCAGTACTTTGGAATTATAATAAATTAAGTTTTTTTATAACCAGATATTTACTAGGATAATTTTTAAGGTAGAATTTTTTTTTATTGTTGTACTATAGTTTTGGCTTCCTTTTTCTAGACCAATGTAATAAAAACTTACACAAGCAGAAAAAATAAATAAATCCTTGTACTCATCACTCTGAACTATGTTATCAACAATGAATAGTTACTTTCAGTGGTGTTTATATGTAGTTGAGAATTTCTAACATTTGTATTCGGATTTATTTGACATTATCACTGACAGCAAGCGCATAGAACAAACATTACAGTTGTATTACGCTGAATGGATGCAAAATGAATTTTTTTAATAGTGCCCTTAGCTCAAATTGTTGAAAGAACTTATATGTTACAAATCTGGTAGGTTAATGAAGATTATATTTACATTTAGTGATTCAATAATTAAAGACTCGAAGTGAGGAATCAAGCTGAATAGGGTTGCGAAGCTCCGTAATTGATTTGTTAGTTGAGTTTAGGCTTCAACGGTAACACATGACAGAAATGTTGACTCTGTGACGCTACTGATACGGGCTTAACGACTGAAAGAATTTTAAATTAACGCAAGAATTAAGTATTATTAAAATCAAGCTGAATTCAATTACTTTGCTTTGGTGACAAGAGTAATGAAATTACATATGATAATAAAGTTAATAAATAATATAAAACAAATATATATTAAAGTATTAATTATAGATATTTTTTATTATTGTAAAATAATCAGATAAAATAATTTTAATATATTCATTTCAAGTATATATTTTTGAATAATCAATAGTAATTTCAAAGTTATAAACAATAATTTATTAAGTTTCATGTAATATCGATCTATATTTTTTTGAAATATATACTTAGTTTTGTTAGCAATATTATAATATACATTCTAAATATAATTTTCAAAATATATTTTCAAAAAAAAAATCTAAAGAAATTGATATTAGTATATTCATTAGAATTATAAATTTTAACATAATTTAGATATTATTACTTTAAAGTATGTTAATATTTTAAATTTTGAACAATACTAATCTATATTATTATAAAAGTTTAATATTTTATATTTTATTATAAAATATTTCCTCTATAATACATTAAATATATTTACTATACATATTGACACTGACATATGACTAATTTAAAATTATATATATACATATCTTAATTTAAGCTATTTATAACACACATATATTTAATACTATATTGCATATAAATATAACTATTTATTATTATATATATTATATTTATAATGTTAATAACTTGTTTATTTCATTACCTCTAAAAAGGTAATAAAGTTAATACCACCATAGTCATGCAACGTATCTCTAAAATGACCGCCTTCCGGCGCGGTAATCATTATAATCAAACACCAGAAGTCACCATAACACAGGACTCGCTTAAAAGAACTACATTATCCAAAAATTTGATTTACAATCAAAATTATAAAAAATGCTTAAAATTTATTAATCCATCAGGTTGATATCTAAACCAACCAACCTGTTATATATACAAATATATCTCAGTATGCATTAACGCCGCATGCCACAACCGAGTAAATACCGTGATCCCAATACAAAATAATTGCCGACAGCGCTAAAGTCCAAATGAAATACAACAATCAAGAAACGGTTGACAAGACAACAAAACGATCGCTGGCGATCCTCACCCGATGCTCACCTAGCCACTGAAATAAAACTTCAAACGCCTCTCCTCCCGACTCAACCCGCCCGCCTCACAACCTAGCACAAAAGAATGCCGGGTCCATGCGAATAAGTACAGAAGCCGCTGTAAGTTCAGCTGGAAACTAATAACGCTAAACTTAAGCCATACGTAAACGAGACACTCAATAGATATAGTAGTCAAATATGAATAAATAGGTTTATACCTGCGACTACCTACTTAAGGTCATATCATAAAATTCCAAAAGTAAGTGTCTCATGACAATACGTCAAGATATAATACAAAGCCTCAATAAGGCAATAATAATCACCCGTAATAAAATCACAGAGACTCAACAAATTTTACTATAACTCTAGTCACCAAACCATCTATCTCTCATATCTCCACAACTATACCAACTCTAACGCGATGGTGCTCAACTGCCTAATTGTGAACGGACCAATCGCTAATAAACACCGTCAGATAAATCGCAAAGATAAGCGCCACAACACTAACAATGCACACAAACAAAGGGGTCATAGATAATTACACCGCCTATACCCCAAGTATAAGGCCAAACCAAGACTTACAATCGAAGAGTATACAACCGCACTTATACCGAAGTATAGCGCCAATAAATAGCCACATATCCTCGCAAAGCGAAGTGAGAGAGTCACCTAACCCTAATCATCCCAACTATGTGGTCATATCCTAATACTCAAGTCACCCCAAAGTCACGCATAACTCCAATCAACACCTCCAACAACTAACTACTCTATTCCCAACAATAACAGCACACAAATAAAAACGCCTCACAATCAAAAAATCAATCGAACCGCTGCAAGTGCCACAGAATACAGAGCGCCGACAAGTGCCACGGAACACGTAAATGACGACAAGGCCACGGAACACAAAGAAATGTAAGTCGGTAGTTCAAGCTATTACTTACTCAAGCAAATCTTCGACGCCACGTAAAATCCAATCACATAATCATATCATGGCTCATACAAATGAATCACACATAATCATACAACAATGACACATGCTATTCTCACATAATCATATACCACAACGATACAAGCCACAATACAATTTACAGGCACGTAATGTAGCACCTTCACAGATAAGTACTCACCTCTGCTAGCTACCACAAAATCCTCGCGAAATCACAATCACGGTAACTGCCCCTTCCCACGATCAACGCCTAACAAAAACACCCGGAAAGTACAATCAAAACCTACTACTATACTTGCGTTCTAGAAGATACATTACCAACTCTAAGTGGAACGATTGCTAAACGGTCTAAACGACGAATAAGACAACGAAATAACAACCCCGTCGGACACAACCCAATCGGCCCCCCCCCCCCCCCCCCCCCCCCCCCCCCCCCCCCCTCTAAAATTTCCACCTTATCACTTTAACATTTCAAATCAACTTATAAGTCATCTTATTTAACCCTCAAGTCCATAAATAACAACCTATACTCCAAAATCTCAATTACTACTCAACTTACCAATCACACTTTCTCAACCTAACCTCTAATCGATTATAAATTACAATTCTAACCTTACAACAACTACATTAAGGTCCCAAATTAACCCCCTACACATTTAAATCTTATAAAAAAAAAGTCAAACATAAAAAGTCAACTAACCTAGAAAAAAGTCAACCTATCACCATAAACCTCAAACAACATCTTAACTCATGAATTAACTACTTATATTCATCATACTACCCATAACAAACTTAGAAACACAATTAAATTCAATTTATACCAAAAGTCAACAAAAGTCAAATATTTAAAATCAACTTAAACTCCAACAAATCACCTCAAATTTGTAGAAAAGACGACGGAAAGTTTCGTAACCAACTCGAGGATCTTAACAATCAACAAAGTGATTTAAACGGAGAAAAATTTCTTGTCTGGTCAGTAAAGGGTCTCGCCGATTGTCCACAAGCAAGGAGAAAGATTTTTGGTTGTGGTTGCTTGTTCTGGCTGCTGATTTAATAGAAAGCAAATTCAAGCTTGGGAAAAGTTAATCACACATGGGGAGTTTCAGGCCCACTAAACGAATCGAGTTAACAACCAACTTAATGATAGAACTTATTTCGACTTATCCTCGGCTACTACTACTAAATCATAAATGTAATTCGGCTCAAATAATCTATACTAATTACTATTATTATCTAAATTAACCTAAATCCAAGTTATTACATCGGGGGTACGGTTTAATACCCCATATGGGGTAATGTGATTGCTTAGAGAATGGAATCATACAAGGGTTTAAATACCAAACTAAGTAATATAGTCAAATGTGATTCCATTCCATTATATTTCATTCCATTCCAACATACCAAATACAACCTTAGTGGAAACCGATAAGTCAAGTTGGTTATTTGTTTGTTGTAGATCGAGATTAAAGTCGTAATTGTATATAAGTGACCTCAGCAAAGTTGTAACTAATCATTCATAAGACTATCCACAATGGGTATTAAATCAATAGGAACTGAACGGGTTTGGCCAGCGATATCGACGTCGTGCACAATTGAAAGTGAGAGGTTGAACGTATTCAACCAAATAAGATTAGCGGGTATGGCTTTCTGTTTCTTGGCGCTGGCACAAGCCAATACGTGTTCGAATTGTAATCGTCCGGTAAATTCGCTTTATCCTAATACTCAGACAATTATCACATAATAATTAATTATTTCATAAAACATACATTTTTACTATATTAAGCCCTTCAATCCACCAAAACTTTCTAGTTTAAAGTAAATAAATAATTAAGTATACAAATAATCCACTATATAAATATTCAAGTATGTAAATAATAATTACTATAAAAACAAAATACCAAAGTAAATAAATATTGAATAATATTCCCTTCATTTCAAATTAATTGACATTTTGGGATTCTATGTCAAGACTTTGACCATAAATTACTTTTTATTCATTTAACCTTAAAAAATATAAAATAATATCATCGATTCATTTTTAAAATACTTTCTAAATATTATTTTATTATAATTTTTTCTAATATATATAAGCATGAATTAACGCCAAAGCTATGTGAGAAATTTATTAATTTGAAATAAGAGGGAGTATCTGATAAATGATGGAGCTTATGTTGATGAGTTGGAAGAGACACAATTTAAATTAAATTAAACTATTATAAGAGCATTATCAGCAGAATGTGTAAGCTTCTCCTATTTTAGATATAGGAAAGGAAAAGTGCAAAATCAAAAAATCAACAATATCAGATTCCCCAATGTTTGTTGGGCCCACACTGTCCTTTTCCACTAAAGTTCACTTGGTGTTGATTCACGCTTGCGTATACTCAGCGGAAGACTTAATTACTACTAATAGGCAGAAAATACAAGCATTGTATAGGGGTTTGTGTCTTTTGTGGTACTGAACCTTTATACTCCTATTTTACTGTATCTAATTTTTTCACCATTATGCTATACATCAAAGAGAATATATTTTATTCACATTTAATTTAATTTTTCAATCGAATTTTAGCATCTTATTGAAGAGAACATATTTTATTTATATTTAATTTAATATTGGAACATTAATATGTAATTTATAATACTAAATTTTATGTTTATTAAAAAAGTGGGGTTTTAATTTATTTTTAATTCAATCATTTAATTTTTTTGATATTTAATAATAGAGAATCTAATTTTGTGTCAAAGTTAAAAAGTAATCCCTATATTTGATAAAGTAGTATGATGAGTTGATTTTGGAAATTTTGATGGGAATCAAAGTGGACATTTAAGAAGAGGAAATGAATTGCATTTAATTTGTTAAAGTAAAAAGACAAATGATGATAATGGAGCGATAGAATTTGAAAAACGTCGTTTAATCACAAACCATATGGAGAAAAGTACAACATAATTAGATTGTAATTTTTGTCTCTTTGATCCCCTCTCTGTCACATAATCTTTTTCTTCCTTTTTTTCTTCTACATTTTAGAAGTTTTTGTTCGACAATTACTATCTTTTTAAAATAATAAAACAGACATATTTTGGATTTTTATAAATTTATAATCTAATTTTAAACTTTAACAAATTTAAAATGCTACAATGTAATTATGATGCTATCCCAGACAATTAAATGATAATAAATTAGAACAATTATTTATACCGAAAAACGCTGAATCAATAGTAAAACAACAATAAACAATAACAATGAAAGTAAATCACCAAGACAAAAGTTAAAGAAACACTTCACAATTTTAACAAGCTTTCTCGATTTCCTAAGCCGCCGATTCGCTCTTCCAACCTTCGAATTTGGGAACAATCACCACTATCAAAATTAGACAACTCCCCAGCCACAGGTACAAGCACCTAACCTAATTTATTAATGAATAATATTCTAGCAATCTTATACTAGAAACTCAAAGCCCCGCTCCAAGATTTCACGTCTCTTAATCTTCTCGATTAAGAACCCATGAAATAATTATCCTAGGATTTCAATACAATTCTATTTTGAATGAGAATTGAATAAACACACAATTGAAATCCCAAATTGATTAAGCCATATAAATAAAATAAGAGTAGAATTTGAAATTCAAGGAGTTCAAAAATCAGCCTCAAAAACATGCAATAGGTCGGTTAAAATATTAAAGAGTTGGATTTTATAGTGTAAAAACGTGATAGGAATCCTAGGTCGAACTCGCAAGTTTCTACTCAGCTCCCGATCTCCCCAACGGCTACAAATGGGCGCAAGGTATTTCGAGTCGGCAGTATGCACAAGTTCCCCGTTGGAAATCAATGAGAATTGATTCCACGTATTAAGTTCAAGGCGGCCAATTGTGTATCATCAATTCATTTACCGCTTAGTTAAATGCGGATTATCGGTCCAAGTCGCACTTAGTAATTAGATATTACTAGTGCGGGTTCTCATGATAATTTAAGGGCGAGCGATTGCTTAGATCTTACTATTAATCGCTATAATAATAGTAATTGGTCAATTATTATTATTATACAACTTACTATTATCCGAGCCTGTAAGGTCACACACACATACCGACGCTGGAAGCTATATTTCACGTATTTAAATTAGTATCCCATAATCGGGTAAACGATTTCAATTACAAAGGTTCTACATTTCATGTAGAATACTCCATTGAACAAATAGAATCAATTAAATAAATTTTAGTATTTATCAATAACTTGAAAGATTATTGATATCGACTCATTACTATTTAATTAAGCTAATTAAATAGTTCAACTCATTAGCAACTCATTAGAGCCTTAACGAACTAATGTGAGTTAACGAAATGTTTAATATTTCTTTAACGGGGTCAAGTTTATCGGGCTTGGTTTTAACCCAGTCTATATAAGCAAACTTTAGGTTTTCATGACATAAGTTTTGTAAATCTTTTTCATCAAAACCCAGCCCCCGGCCGAAATTCTCCAAGAATTTTTCTTGGGTTTTTTCGTTTGCTCATCCTTGCTTACTGAAGATAAATCGCTTCGATTCAACCTCCTCGCGTACCAACTGTAGATATCATACGATTGGGATATTACAAATGTGTTGTACTGGTGAAGCTCAAATTCATCGCCATAATTTGGAAGTCGCGCGAACTTTTAGCGAATTTACCTCGCTACAACGTAGCACTGCTTATTCATATATTGTAATTATATGTTTTTTGTTTAATAATGTAGTAAGAACTTTAAGATCCCTAAAATTATGGATTTGTATTTATACTCAATAATCCATAGTATTTCCAACAATGGCATCATGAGCCAAATTAAAGTTGCTTTACATTATTTATTTTACGCTGTTTTTGTTTTTAATAATTTTTATTTGATTATTCTTGTTCATATTTAATTGATAAATATATGATGAAAATAAATTACCATGTTCTTACTATTGATTTACACATGTGTTACAAGTTTATGATGATGTATTAACATATTTTGTTAACATAGATTTTGTTTCAAATTAAAGGACGATTTAATCGTTTCAGCTTTTCAAAACAGCTTATAAAACGTGTTTGAGGCGTAAATTTTTGTAAATTAAAAATAATGCTTTTCTGAACCTAGATAGCACGTAGACGATGTCCATTAAATTTCATAATTTTTGATTTTTCTAAGTACCTCAAAAACAATTTTGAGATTTGATCTAAATTAATAATTAAATATGAAAAATTTATTTTAATGAACGACCAGTGGAATTTGTTCAAGAAAATTATGAAGTTGTTGTTCAATTTCATAAATTTTGAAAAAAATTTTAAAAGGCTCCAAAACAATTTTTGCATAAACGAATTAAATTAAATCAAAAACTCGAAGTTAAATATGGTATTGTTACCATAAATCGCCGGATCGACTTCCGCCGGCGACCTAACGTGGGGCGGCCCGGTGTCGATCTATACTATTGCGTAGATCGGCTGCTGGTCCACGCCTGCACTCATCGACACCATACCCCTACCGCCCCCGACCTCCGGCCCTACCCCGGGCACATCTCGCTCTACCTCGGCCCCACGCACTTCAGTGGCATCCTCAACGGGGCCTACGAACAAAGAAAAAATCGTGATTCACAAAAAGACACCTCACTCACAACGACTCAAAGAAAAACAAGTCGACACATAACCACGTATAACCCAAGAAATCAAAACCTAAGCTCGACACCAAATTGTAACGACCACCTAGGCTCCACCGCCTCGGTACCGGAGTCATTAATGTCCGAACACTGTAATCACCAAACCGACGTGGACTACTCGCTTAAAACACAATTCGCTTCATCCAAAAAAATGTGATCACAATTAAGTTTCCCAAATCAAACAAGCTTTTTCAAATTTATAATCCATCAGCTGATATCTAAACAGCCAACCCATATATCTATATACAACATGTCTCGGAATAAAGTAATGCTAGCAAGGCTACAAAAAGAGAGTAAGTACTGCATCAATACAAATGACAATCAGCCGACAAGGCTAAAGTTTCAAAAGGAAATACAACAATGAAAACACCGACAACACATCAAAATCGATCACATGATCCTCTCGCCACCCGACACCACCTAGCCACTCTGAACAAAACTCTCAAACAAAATTTTTGGCTCAATCGGTCATTAACCCGGCACAAAACGAAATGCCACCAACGCGAAAGGGGTGTAAGCCACGAGGCTTAGTGAAATCTAACACAAGTGGTGAACTTACCATATGGAACGAAATAATCAATACTATAATAGTCAAATATGAAACGAAATAAATATATCCAGACTACCTAAAAAGTCAAGGCCAACACGATTCCACAGAAATCTCGACATACACACGGTTAATAGAAAGTTTCAAAGAAACGCACAATTCCGTAAAAGAAATCAAGAGACTAACAATGACTAAAACTCTAATATCAAAACCTCCTATCTCATATTCCACCCAAGATACCAACCTCTAACAAGCAGATATGCTCAATCCGTCTACCCAGAAATTTAATAATCAATAATCACCTCAAGACTTATACCGTAGTATAAGGCCAAAACCGCACTTATACACAAAGAATAAGTGCACACCGCACTCAGCATTCTTATACACAAAGTATAAGACACATCGCACTTCATACACTAAGTATAAGGCACACCGCCTATACACTAAGTATAAGGCACACGCATCTATACACCAAGTTTAAGCGCACACCGCACTTATACCAAAGATAAGGCACATATCGTCAGTGATATCCCTGCAGCGAAGCGAGAGTCACCTAACCCCTAATCATCCCAACACAGTCAAACTCGACACTAAGTCACCTCAAGTCATACATAACTCTAACCATCACCTCAATAACCACTACTCTACTCCCAAACAATATCCAAGCACACAGCCTAAAAACATCTCCACAATTTAAGTCAAACACAATCACGACAAGGCCAAATCATAAGTGCCGCATAAGGCCACGTAAATCAAAAATATGTTGGGAGTTCAAGCTTACATTACCTGGGCAATCTTTCAACGCCACATAATATAATCACATAATCATATAACAATTACATGTATGCCATTCTCACGTAATCATAACACACAATAACATGTATATCATTCTCATTAATCATATCACATAAGAATATGTATATCATTCTCACATAATCATATCACAATAACATGTTCACACAATTTAAAGTAAGTACGTAAAAGTAACACCCGTAGATAAGTACTCACCTCTCTCGCTAGCTAATGCGCAAAAACTCTTCGAAGACAATCATGTAATCGCCCATTTCAACGACAACTTCAACAACACCCGCAAATTATAATCAAGACCTATTACTGTGACTGCCATGCCTCAGAAGATACATAACCAACTCTTAGTGGAACTATTTCCAAACGGCTCCAATATGACGATAACTATCGAATTATAATCTCATCGGACACAACCCAATCGATTCCCCCGCTAAAATTCCATCTTATCACTTTAACATTTCAAATCAACTTATAAGTCATTCTAATTAATCAGCAGGTCCCTAATTAACAACCTATACTCCGAAATATCAATTATAACTCAACTTGGAATTAACACTTTTTCGACATAACTCCCTTTAATCAATTTTAAATCACCAATTTAACATCACAATAGCTACAATAAGGCCCCAAAATAACCTCCTACACATTTAATGTCTTAGAAAAATATCAACCCAAAAAGTCAACGAAAACCTAAAAAGTCAACTCGACCATAACGTCCTCAAACAACCTCTAAATCACTTAATTAATCACTTATACACGCTACGTAACCCATAACCAACTAAGATTCATCATAAAATTAAATTATGGAAAAGTCAACTAAAAGTCAACTATGTCAAAACCCAAGAAATATCTCGAAAGACTTCAAATTTCTTTACCCAAATCAAGAGAACGACGGGGAGAAAGATATTCGCAACCGATTTTGAGTTCGGGAGACAATCAAGCAGTAATGGAAATGAAATTTTAAGCGGGGAGTGGGGTGAATATCACAAACCACGAAAGTAAGAAGATGACGGCGTTTGATACCCATTTACGCGAAGATAAGCATGACTAGATATTTAAAAACCTCTAGTCCCGCTCGTTCTCGGTTAATTCTCCGCTATCGTGAGCTTAAACTTCAAATCTAATTCCCCAATTTCAAAGATAAAATTTTCCATGGAAAAACTAAATTATAAATGTAATTGCTAAAAATCTACGTAAATAATATTATCATCGAGATTATTTATACTATCCCCTCGTTCCAATTTAATCAAAGTTTAATTTTTTTTTTTTTTTTCGTAACGCAAGTTATTACAAAGAATTACATGGATTAATTAATTGACATTACAAACACGCATTTTAACGCCATTTAAAATATGGGCTAAAGGCGCATATCACCCAACTTTCATCCGCGATTCCATTCCATCACCTACTTTCATAATGACTTTTTCCATCACCCAACTTCAAATTTATGGGCAAAATTAGTCCCACAAGCAAATTCTTCCGGGTTAAAGTCCACATCGTTGGACACGTGCCCGCCACGCGACTACGTTGGGGCTAATTCTAGTCATTTCATATTCCTCGCGGGGCAAAATAGTCATTTGGGAATCAACTTTGAATTGAAATCGAGGGGGGCAAATAGTCATTTCACACCTGTTTATCCAATTGCACTCTTTTAATGTTACCACCATCTCCATGTTTAGTTGAATGATTTAGTATTGCCTTTGTGTTGGATGGAGTTGACAAACTCAAAGTTCGTTCTTCTTTTTATAGTTTTGTCCCAAACAAGTTGCAGTATTTTAAGTTTTTAACCTACTACGCCGTTACTATATATATGATGTCTATTTGTCAGTTTTTATTTTCTTCATTTTTTGATGAAGAAGATGGAGAAGAGGAACTCCACAATTCTTCCTTCGCAGCCTTCATTATTTATGTATTCAGAGGATTGGTTATTATAGCTGCATGCCAATTAATGACGGTGAAGATGAAAATGTTGATTCAACCAACTATAGCAACTATTTACTTTCTCCGTAACACAAATACCAAAAATTAGCACCGAGGTAATTATTGAATTTGTATTTCACTACTTCTAAATTTCTAGATAAATTTAATTCCCCTCGTTACATATCAATAACATGATGCCCTTCTTATCGACATATACTTAAAATCGATAAATGCGAGTGTTCTAGTTTGACAGTCGAGCTTGCCTGAGCCGAGGCGATGTCGGTGACGCGATGCCTGAGGCGGTCGCGATGCTGTGAACCCAATTCGCCGGGTGGGATTACTTGTCGGGTTGATCGACTGGGCGCGGCGCGGATCTCGGCACAAGCAGGCGCGCAGAAGGCGGCGATCGTGTGAGGGAGCGAGGAGTAGGGAGGGAATCACATCGCAAAGGGGGTGGTAGCGGAAGTAGATTCGAGGGGAGTTGTTTGGTTTGGGAGAAAATTTGCAAAAGGTTTTGTTAGAGTATGAGGTTTTATCGAAAAAGAGGAACGTATGTCGAAGGATAATATCAATTACATTTTGCAATTCAAAATCGATTTCAATGACTATTTTGCCTCTCCGTAAGTAGCCGAAATACATAATTTAACAATATGAAATGACTAAATTAGTCTAACGTAGTCACGCGACGGGCACGTATCAACGGAAATGGACTTTAACGGAAAATTTAACGCTGGACTAATTTTGCCATAAATTTCAAGTCAAAGGACAGAAAGTGATTATGAAAGTTGAGTGATGGAATGAATCGCGGATGAAAGTTGGGTGATGTCTCCGGCCGCCTTAGCTCCTTTAAAATATTTATTAAGTTCATTTATATGATTTAATAAAGTGTCTATATTTTGTAATGGTGATTGAATGTGGAGGTATATGTATACGCTCCATTTATTATTTTTCGCATGAACCGTGCACGTTGTAAATGACCTTCGAGTCATATTTTCTTCTTGTATTTATTTATTATTTATTGTTTTACCCACAAGCTTCTGCAAGTCAGTTTCAAGATGTAAGGTTAGTATATAAATATTGTAACAAGTGAAGATATCATTTCAATGTGGCGGTACTCTCAGCGGACTCGGTTGGATCTAGAAGTACAAGATACAAGAATTAGGACTTATGTTAGTATTTGATAAATACTTGTAATAGGTTCTAGGGGCCATATCGTATATCTCTTGAATGTACGTTACTTGTTTTATTTTTCATGTTGCATGTATTGCTTGATTATGTGCTAGTATGCATGAGTAAATGAAAACAAAGTAATAATAATCTCACCACAATTGTACTTAAGCAAAGATCAAGCCAATTTTAAAAGTTATAAGAATCAATTGCATCAATCAAGTACCACCGTGACGGGCGGGTGTTACAATGTTGCACTGATATGACAATGGATCATGTCAAGTGATTTCCACCAACATCAAGGGCTTTCAGATGATCAATCTGGGCAACACTTTGGTTTAATTGTACGCTTAACCGGTTTCTCGGAGATAATAGTTGGCAAAGATTCGTAAGAGACGCTTAGTGACACAAGAGTTATGTAATTTTACATAATTGGTTGACAACCTACTATTATAATCGGATTCAAAATGTAGCAAAGAAGTTAAGTCGTTAATTTAAGTAATAGGTCTTCGATAATATATTTCGTAGATTCAAGTATTAATATTTACTTTACAATTTATTTTTGTAAGTGTTTTAGTACGATAATGTCGAGTCTGTTATTTTATTTACTTATTCTGTGAATTAATATGGCTACCACTATTGCTACCCCCTAGAACTCGCTTCAAAACTACATTAACTGCTATGTGTAATGACGGGTGCAATTGAGACGCGGTCTCAGAAATAAGTGTTGTTCAAGTCAGACGGACAACACGCCTTTATAAAGGGAATTCCTATAAGACCTTCCGGGACACTGACGTGTACTGAAGAACATGAAGCTGCATAAGAAGGACTCTCTTAATTTCAAGTGTCTTTATGCTTACTCGAAGGGAGCGTGCGTAATATGTATAAGTACGAACTTTTCGTGTTCTCATTGACGGCAGTTCTCGAAACACAAAGCAGCTTCCGATTACAAAGATTGAGGTGATGGATCCAAGTTGCTGCGCAGATCCTTTGGGGATGCAGACAGCTCCCAAGTTAGAGTTCTTTATGATGGAAATACTATGGATATATGAGTATAAATACAAATCCATAATTCCGTGATCTTAAAACAAGATACTACATTATTAAACAAAAACATATATTTATTTATATATGAATAAACAGAGTATACATCAGAGCGAGTAAATTCCAATTAAAGTTCTGACACGCTCAAATTCACAACGTGAATTTGACTTCCCTTCAGCCTCCTCAAGGTAATATCAATCGTATGATATTCTGGCTAGTCCAATAACAGGGTCAATCAAGAACTAATTTACGCTAGAAAACAAGCGGGGACGAACAAAACTAAAAAACCCCAAAATTCCTTGGGGAGAATTTCACGGTGGGGGCTAAGCATTTGTGGGTTTTGTGATAAAATCTTCTCAAAAAACTTATGATGAAACCCCTAAAGTTCATGCATGTAGGCCAGTTAAACAAAGTCTCGATAGCTAAGCATAAGTCACTGCTAACTCTATTAGTTCGTTAAGACACTAACGAAGTTGCTAATGAGTTTTAACTATTTAATTAAGCTAATTAAATAGTAACGAGTCAATATCAATATCTTTCAAGCTTATCGATAAATACAAAATTACTCGAATCACTAAATAAATTATTTAATTGATTCTATTTGTTCAATCGATAATTCTATATAAAACGTAATCCTTGTAATCGAGAAATACATTTCTCAATTATATAGTTCTCTTTTAATTTCATACATGAAATATAACTCAACGCCATCAGATGTATGCGACCTTCTAGGCTCAACGATATTATAAAGCCAGAGCACAATAATAATTGACCAATTACTATTATTATAACGACACGAAGAAGACGAAGAATCGGCTCATAACCCCTTTTAAATTATCATGAGAACCCACAATAATTAGTAATATACAATTACTAAGTTGAACACTAAGTTCGATAATCACATTTAACCCAACTGCAAATGAATCACACAATTGTCGCAATAGATAATAAATTAATCAATTTCATTGATTTAACACTTACTGCCTCGACGATTATCTTACACCTTTATCACGTATCTCTAGTCGTAGGCTAACTACAAGAAGTGCGTCACGAAACACCCACAACTTTCTTACTGAGTATTTAATCGACAAAGATTTATTGCTGCCCCATAAACCAATCAAGATCAATCGCGCGAGAGGCCCGAGACTTTGTATATCGTAATCGCGTACCGGTATTGATCTAGTCCTCGTTGTGCTAATCTGATCAATCTTCGATCACTAATCAAGAGAGGACCGAATACGCATAACAATAAGTTCCCGCGAAACCTAACGATAAATTGCCTCCCATCTAGAAAAAGTGGATCCCACAAAAAGCACAAGTCCGACGTCATGGATGTCCAATGTCTCATGCTTGCCAATATGCAGAACCTTCTTCGCTCCAAATCAATATGAAAAGGTAAGATACGACATATACCGGCAACTCGAGGAATTATTCTCAAAGTGAGTTTTAAACGAGATATACGACAATCGTCTGTGTTTTGACGCTACAGTTTGGGACCTATTGTGTCATGAAGCCCTCATATCATTAAATGATCGCTTCGGCCGATCGACCAACGCCCGGCACCAAAGTGTCTCCAAAGAACCGGTCAGGATTCACAACAAGTCTCTTCTGCATTACCCTTCGCTTGTCATGAACTTCAATATGCACAAGTTCGAAGTTATCTCTAAACGAACCGGCATAAGACGATCACGACGCCGGCATCGTAACTCAAGACTATTAAAAACTTCTCTATCATCTTCCTTCGCTTTTGGTGGTCCAAAACAAGAAGAAATTCAAGTTAAATAAGAAGTTTTACTCCAAGTGCCAAGTGGTCTCGAGTAATCCCAAGGTCACGGGAAAGTGGAGGAGCTGGGTAAGGACGACAAGTTTCATTATCATGAAACCCGGGGTCACTGTAAGCTTCCACCTCACAGAAGTTCACAGATGATAGGAAGAATGGTCTCACGATTCCGCCAAATTTACATGTACGTATGTTACATGTATGTATGTTATCAAGTTTGTACAACTTCTACTCCTACTGCGCTAGACCGGTCAAGGGTTCTCATATTCACATAATACGCAGAACCAAGTCAAGAGAAGACTGAAAGAGGGGAAATGATCTGCTGAAATGGCGAAGGTCAAGCGGCCCTCATAAAGAGGATCCATTAGTCAAATTCTACCTACTCGGCCTGCTTTTGAACTTATCTCCTGGCTTACTATGTACCTACAATTTGCAAGAATATTATTTCTATTTCTCGCTTTTGAATAACGATGGTTTTTCATTTTCAATAGATCCCATGAATTTAGGATCACCAAAAACGGGTAGTATTCGTACCGCCTCCCTTCAAATGGCTCTATACGCTTTTAGACATTTATTAACGCAGTCATATAACATAAACTTAAAACGGAATAAGCCTAACGACTTAAACCAAACATACCTATGGCATTGTAGACTAGGTCACATTAACGAGAACCGAATCAAGAAACTCCACTCAGGT
The DNA here is from genome assembly GCA_019722365.1 of Lithospermum erythrorhizon. NCBI lineage: Eukaryota > Viridiplantae > Streptophyta > Magnoliopsida > Boraginales > Boraginaceae > Lithospermum > Lithospermum erythrorhizon. The sequence goes on along the minus strand of JADFUC010001823.1, from coordinate 55,429 downwards.
GGAATACTTGAAGGTTTCGATTATGAATCATACGATAAGTGCGAAATTTTGCCTTCTTCCTCGGGCAAATGACCAAAAATACCTTCACCGGCTTAAACGAAGCGGCAAAAGATTTATCAGATCATACACATCGATACGTGGCCAATGAGCACATCCGCAAGAGGAGGTTATAATATCATTACATTTTACCGATGACTACAGTAGATAATGTTTTGTGTATCCGATGAGACACACAAAAACGAAGTCCTTTGAGAAATTCAGAGTTCCAAAATGAAGTACAAACCAATCAACAAGACAAAGATTCTCCGGTCCGATAGAGGTGGAGAATATTTGAGCCACGTAGTTCAATACTCATCTTTGAGAGTGGCATTAAGCCACAACTCACTCAGTATAGGAACGCCTACAAGATAACGGCGTGTCCGAAGGAGAAATCAACCCTCTTATTACGGTTCGGGATCTATGACGAGCCTATCTAATCTAATGGGTTAATTACGTGGATATACTTCTAAGCGCCGCACTTACCATAAAATGATGTCCAACCAAGTCACAGACATAAAACTCCCCATGAACCGTGGTTCTCGAAGCCCTCAAGTCAAGGTTTCCAAAGATTTCGGTCATAAGCTTACGTTAAGAGATTAACAAAAGATAAACTTGCACCCAAATCGATAAATGCTATTTCATGTGATATCCAAGGAAACAGCTTGGTTACTATTTCTACCTCGAAGTGTGAGAATAAAATCTTCATTGTTGTATCGTGAGTATTCCTTGAAAAGAATATTTGTCCGTAAGACTGTAAGAATGGTGTTCATCTCACGGCTCTCAAGCCGACGAAGTCAATGTCGATGCATCTAATGCAGGCATCCGACACACCACAAGAATCGGGAACCTTCTTTCTTTCATAGAATACCCAGCTCTTGATCCACGTGAAACCTGCGGAAGAACCAACCCCAGTGAGATCCAACAGGATCGCCACTAACCAAAGCTGGGTAATAAGTAAGCTTTCATCATTGAAAGCGACGCATTCCACTTCTTACAAAAAGCAGCAAATCTTAATAGCAAGGACGCTGACAAATGGTAAATAGCCATGCAATCTCGAGATGGATTCTATGTACCAAAACGAGGTTCGGGTCCTTGTTGATTTACTCAACGGGCTCGCCTCTATTTAACGTGAAATGGGTATTTAAGAAGAAAATACGATAAAGACGGAAACATTGATGTTTTTAAAGCTGACTAGAATGAAAGGTTTCAAACAAGTTCACGAGTCGACTATGACGAAACTTACCGCTGCTATTATGCTTAAATCCATCCGATAATCTTAGCTATCACGTATTTCATGACTTCAAATATGGCAAATGGATGTAAAGACCGTTTTCCCGAATGGAAATTTAGAGGAAGATGTACATGGTACAACTCAAAGTTTTTATATGTCCTAAAGGACCCAAGAAGCGTACGCAAGTTCCAAAAGTCCATTTATGGTCTTAAGCAAGATCTCAGTTGAATCTACGCTTTGATTTAATCAATCAAAGAGTTTGGTTTCATCAAGAACGGCTAGCTAATCTTGTATACAAGAAGGTGTTGGGAGTTATGTGTCATCATAGTCTCCGTATGTCGGCTACATATCATCATTGGAAACAACGAGTTACTAAACTCATTCGCGATCGTCAAATGTTTCTCAACGGCGACTTGAAGTAAGCATAATATATACTGAATAAAGATCCACCGAGATCGAAATGAGTAGAGGCCGACCGGACTTTGTCGATACTTAAAGTGAATAAGGTAGTGCAAAGGTTCAACATGAGTAATTCCAAGAAATAGCACTTCCTACGATACGGAGTTCAACTCACAGAAAGACAGCCGTCTCAATTACTAGCGCCGAGATGAACGTAACGGCGACATACCACGCTCGCTATAGGATCCATCATGTATGTTATGTTAAGACTAGACCGATGTGTCTTATGCACTAAGTGTAACCAAGTAGATACCTTCCGTTAATCCAGAAAGCCAATCGGATCGCAAAGGAAGCCGCAACCAAATATCCGGTAAGAACTAAAGATGCCGGGTATATGGGCGGAGATGAAGAGTTGCCAGCGATTGTGGCACACCGACGCCCGCCTTTCAAACCGACGTAGACGACTATTGTTCCCGCCCGGGTACGTATTTTGTCTCAATCTACGAGCGTGATTCGAGAGCCCAAACAAAATCAAGGCTTTATCTCTACCACAGTAATCTTGGAGACATCGGCAGCTGGCCTCGAAGCCGCTTAAAGAAGCATGTTGGATAAAGAAGTTCTCAGGACTGAACTTGTGCGGTACCTAGCATCAGGGACCAAAGGAGTCAGTTTCATGGACACATCGGGGAAATAGCTCAAGCTATGAACCCCGAGCACATCACAAATCCAAGCACGCATTCTCGTAAAGTATCACCGACAGAGATACGCTTGATGTAGGATGTCAAAGTATGGGAAGTAGAAACAGAGGGCCAATTCGCCGAATTTCTTACTAAAACCACTAAGTCAGCAGCACGATGGAAGACGCAAATGAACATGTGTCTTAGACAAAAGATGTCGCAATGTGTTAAAGTTGCTCGAAACAAGAGTGTATCTATCGTTACGTGTGAACAAATATTTGAATATTATTGCTTCTTATATTTTAAATATATTTTTTTGCTATGCCTATATGTTTAAATTTACATATAATATACATGTGTTGTATCTTCTGGATGAAAGGAAAGGTTAAATCCCTAGGTTAGTCTATGTTTTCTGTAGAGGTAACATGAACCTAATTACACCTCTTCAAGCTCTAAACATAGATACTAAAAGGCCTCGTCGACAAATGGGAGAAGTCAGGCGACAAAGCACATGACTAACACGGTTATTGATTAAGGATCAAGATTGATCACGTTAGCCTCAAGGTGACTAGATCAATACCGCTGGCCGCCGGTCCGCGACTTGGGAGTTCGGTACGAATTTAAACGAATTCATAGAAGAGCATGTGATATCTCGTTGCCCTATGACATTTTTTTAGAATTTTAGGTTCACACTTCTGCACCTACGATATATAACTATCTCGCTAAGTATACAAGCTCGCATTTCTTTGACTACGACTCAAACGCCCCGCCTTTAAGTTGGGATTATAATCCAAGATACGCTGGGTCGGCCACAAATGAGCGAATGATAGATGTCGATATATTGAGGCATTTGTCCGCCCTCGAGCACAAGGAAAGATCTCGTGCCTCTCACACATTGGTATCGATCGTTTAAGGACGCCTATAAATGCTTATTCGGCCTCATACTCGAGTAAAGAGCCAGGCGTTTCATGACACACTTCTTATGGTTACCTCTACGACGTAGATCGCGTTGGACAAAGCGAATCAGAAGATAATCGCCCATGGCAAATGCTCGTGGGAGCTGTTGAAATCAACGAATCGATTCCATTTATTACGTACAATCATAGATCAATTCATTTACTGGCCAAGCAAATGTGATTATCGAACTCAGTGTTCAACTTAGTAATTATATATTACTAGTGCGGGTTCTTCTCATGATACTTAAGTGGTTATGAAATATCATAGATCTTAATTATTTAATCAACAAGTATAATAATAAGAATCATCACCATTATACAACTTACCATTATCCGAGCCTTAAGGTCACACACATACAAATGACGTCAGTTATATTCTGCATGAATTAAAGAGACCTATATACCTGCAAATGTATTTCTCACTCATGCGGTTCTACATTTTTACGAGAATATCGATTAACAAATGTAATCAATTAAATAGTTATTTAATCGTTCGAGTAATTTTAGTATTTATCAGTCAATTTGAAAGATTATTCGATATCAATTCATTACTATTTTAATTGCTTAATTAAATAGTTCAAACCTATTAGCAACCATTAGTGTCTTAACGAACTAATAGATTTAATCTACTGCCTATCATTTAACGCAATATTATCGGGCTTGTTTTAACCTACCTATATACAAACTCTTAGGATTTTCATGACATAAGTTTTGTAAATCTTTTCATCAAACCTAAAGTACTGGCCGAAATTCTCCAAGAATTTTTCTGTTTTTTGTTTTGTCTATCCTCATTACTAAGATAACCTGTTCCCCGATTCAACTCTCCTGCGACCAAATTCAGATATCATAATAATGCATCGGAGGCTACAACAAGGAGTTGGTGGAAGTCAAATTCATCGCTATAATTTGGGGCCGCTGAACTTTATGGGAATTTAATTCACCGCAACGTATATTCTATTTATTCATATCAGAATATATATTTTGTTTAATAACGAGTACGACTTCAAGATCCTTTAATTACATGATTCAGATGATACTCATATATCCATAAGATTTTATCGCTTCTCCATCACTAAGTTCCTACCTTTCAGATCAACACACCGACGAGGTTAGAACTTATACCTAACTTGCAGTAAGTTCCTACTACGGTTTTTGAGCTTAGACGAGAATAAATTTTCAGGCTTGATTTTGGGTTTAAATCAAAACTAATTTCAATCTCTTTATAACACTAAGTCATATCAATTGAACTTATAAATATTTTAAACACTAATCACACTAGAATATTTATTCTCAACCACTTCTAGATTTAACTCTTTTACGAAAACGTAAAACCATTAAAATATTAATTTTTCTGTTTTAAATAAGTACTCTTATTCATTTTCATAGAGAATAGCAAGATGGGGATTTCTTACAATGGACATTAAAGAAAAACTAAGTCTACATTTTCGTTCCTCGACCTTTGTTCTTTGACACGAAATATGTGCCTCGAGCGCATTGATAAGTCATGAAAGAATTAGTACAAAAAATGTAATTTGTTATTATTAAAAGTAAAGAGTGTGAGGAACTTTCGTTCAACAGATTTCTTTCATTAATAACGGCTAAGCTAATCTTTTCAGAATTCTTCATGGTATCAGAGATACAAGTTAATTAAAATAAGGTATCAAACCTGAAGATGGCAGAAGGAGGTTAAGGATTAATGACAAATCTGATTATGAAACTCAATAGTGATGATGCTTCATCTTCCTATATTATCAAAGGCTTATGGTATGATGGGAAAAGTTGAAAAATAAAGGTTAGTGTATATCATGATGATTGAAACTAGTGAACATTATGTTATGAGTGTGAATACAAATCTTATTGTGAATGTGAATGCTCTTTTTAGTGTTAAACCTATTGGGCAAAGGATTAGGAGAGAAGTCAAATCACACTTGAAGTGTGTATATTGGGCAAAGGATTAGGAAAAAATGTTATAAAAGAGTTGGACACTTCAAGATTAAGAGATATTCTATGTGGTGGTAAGGTCAAAAGAATTCTACATCAGGAAAGCCTAAAGGAAAATTTATGCCTAGCAATATGTTTTTGGACAAAGAACAAATTCCTTCAGGTAATCAAGACAATAGTGAATGGAATGAATGATATCTAATCTAGTTCATCAGAAAATAAGAAGAGTGAAGACAGGAGAAGGCAAAGACAATTGCTACCATGATTTTGGCATGACGAACATGGCTAATTGTCAGGTAGTATCTTAGCCCTTCATTTCAATGCAATCAAATTTATTGAGACAAATTCCGAGATCATAGATAAAGATGAAGATGAAAGAGATTTTCTTCTCCATATTTAAAGATTGTTTTCTCCCTCTTTGCCAATATAATCGGATTTTCTACTCACGGAATTTCAACTTACACATAATACACCTACACTATTGTGGGGTGGATATATATCCACGCATCCAAGGTTAAACTCGTCTGTGCATTTTGCACGGTTTGTGATTTTTGGCCAAAAAAACGTTCGACCGTGCAAAATTGACGATCAATCGCTATATTCGACGGGTGCATGGACGAGTTGATGCGCGGAAATAGTCTCCACTGCCATTGTGTATGTGGAGTTTCAAGCCTACAAAACTTCCAATTGAAGACTTCAAAAATCTCAAAGGAGATGTATATCAATCTATTACTACCCCTTGTAGAAGATCTTGCAATAAGAAATTTAAAATCATATATATATCTGAGGTAACTAAGACTAAATAATGGGGTCATCTTTATTCCTTAATTTTCCTACAAGTGAACACTTAATATACTCTCTAATAAAATAAACAATTATTCTCAAAATAATCTTACCATATGCAATGACAAAAAACTACTACACAACAATAGGTCAATCGGTGTGCTCTGATTTTTCATCTTGTAAAGTTTTTCACCATGAAGTCTGAAATGAGATTTTCTATGAAAAGAGTAACTTGTGTTGGACTACGAGTCCGCATAAAAATATTTTAACGACGACTTAAATATTTATTTACTATCTAACATGCTCTCAAGATTTTATTCCATAGACACGTTAGAAAGATGCTTCACACGTATAAATGGAGTAGTCATACTGGCAAAGCACAAGACGGGGCGCATCGAACACAACGAAGAAATATCATGGACTTGGGAAGATGTTTGTCATTTTAGCTTAAACGCCGTCGTGGTGAGATGACGATGGGCGATCAATTACCTACCTCGTCATTGAGGACTCAAGAAGCTAGAGAAAGAATGACGCTCAAAGACGAAGAGTCGATCATTCACCTGGTCATGAAAGCGACCAAGCAAGAATGAGTAGCACTTAACAAAGAATCAAGATCGGAAGAGACGAAATTCTTGAAAGCAAGTCGAACTTAGGTAAAAGTCATGGCCCTAACCTTTACTTAGCTTTTTGTTCTTGATTTGATCAGTTCTTTTAAACAGAAAGATTCTTTGACAAACGCTTATCAAAATATTTCTTAAAAATTATATTTTTCAAAATAAGAAAATTCAAGTTTGATATCGCTTTTCTTAAAGTGTTTGAAAGAGTCAACGCTTTTCTTTTTCTAATCGTCAAAATCTGAAAGTTATAACGGCAGAAATTATTTTTATAAGCACCATCGCGAATTACATGCCTCGACGAGGTCTGATCGGCCAAGATCAACTGAATAGAAATAGTTTTTCAGACCGCTTAACCCATTTTAACTCCTATTTTAACCTTATTCAATCCTTTCTATTCTCAAGCCTGCACAATATTTTTACAACAATTCTAAGCAACAAAAATCTCTCATTTGAAACATTAAAACTCTCATAGATTGCGCTTAGATTATTGAAAGAGTTTTGTTAATTAGTCTACAATTTTCACAGATTAAAGGCTAAAGAATTAGCACACAAAGTGTTTGGATATAAGTTGCTCAAGAGTGAAATTCATCATCTCCAAGATACTAAAACATTCATATTCAAAGGAGATTCAAACACCAATATCACATCACTCAACAAGGATTCATAATGGCTTCAATTTATTATCTACTCAATTAAGGAGTTATAAGTCATGCTTAAACATTGTAATCTAATCAGAAGCTCATCGAGGAGCATTTTAAATCAAATAAATCTCTATTTCTGTTAGATGCTCCTTTAAGTTGGGATTTTGATCTCAATATTTTGAGGCTTCAGGTCCTGAGGCGCCATGGTGCTTACTCAAGCGTAATCGGGGAGATTGACGAGGCTGAGGCTCGCCCTCAAGAAATAGGACACAGCGCCGAGGTAGCTGGAGTTGCATCTCCGACTCTGATTACGCTGAAACTTAGTAGCGATTCCTCTTGGGTTCTTAGCGCATTAAGAGTTGAAATTCTAGGTCATGATCGTCTCTAACGAGGAGTTAGGAGTCAAATCCCAAAGGTGTAGCACTTGGTTCCTGCGCGATACATGGGTCGAACGTTGGCTCTGACTTCACCAACTTCTCAAGAAGACGACTCAAATGATTTCTGAGAAACCCTAAAAGTTGGTGCCTCGAATGACGTAGATTAGCGAACCTCATAAAATACCTGGCCGAAGCTCAGATCTTCTTTCCCTACTCTTTTTACTTTATTGTTCATATTAACTTTCTTAAAAGTCGAAAAACGGATCAATGACCTCATAAACCTTATAAATAATTTGCCCTACTTTAGTTCAAATAATTTAGTTCAAATATCAGGAGAAAATTCAGTTTCGCGAGTTGAATTTAAAATTTTATTAATGCTTATGCCAAATCAAACGTTCCTATTAAAAGCGATTGGTGAATATTAATGACATGAATCATCACACAACTTAACAGCGCTAAGTTGATAATCAGAGGCTACCTTTTCGAAGAATATACAAAAATGAAATTTGAATTAACATACCCCTCCTCCTTTCTTCCTCAATCGAACAATCCACTCCAAATTTCCCCACCCTTTCGCTTCAACTAAAACTTACATATCACTTTTAAATTATTCCAGAATTTGACCATTAACATTTTAATTTCTTTATGAAATGAAGGCCCAGTCCGCCGAGAAACGACAAGGTTATGGCCGAGGAAAATGATGATGATTTCGTTAAGATACGATGATTGTTTGGGAAGGGATGGATTGAGTTGAAACAAATGGTAGGGAAGATCTTTTTTCCTTTAAGGCGAACCGTCAAGGGTGGGTGCTTATTTCATTTTAAAAAATATTTTCAACGCTTATTTTCTCCCCCAAAATAACTCTTGAAAAGATCACGCATAAGTCACGTGATCTGTGATGATCAACTTAATTGCCTTTGAAATTTGGAGCGACGGAATCTGCATTTGCTCAATCGTTAATGATACCTCGTCATTAACACTAAAAATAACTTTGATTTTATAATTTTCTTTTAAATAATTTAACATTATTAGTGAAGCATGATCTAGCATTATAAAAGAAAAAATGATATCTTTTTAACAATATCAAGGAATCATGAGGTATTATATTTAAAAGAAAAATATAAACTATGGATTACTAAAATATAAAATAATATGTAAACTAAAAATATTTATTAAGTAAGATAATGCAACACAAGATCCATATAATTCAATATCCAAAAATAAATAATTATTAAAAAAATTAGTTAAATAACATATGAACTATTGTTGCATAAAGTTATAAAACAATTAATAAGAAACATTCCATTTTATTCTACAAAAAGTTCAATATTGCATTCAATTCATTTCAATTCTTATTTTTGTGTTTTAGTGCTAAACTTTTATCATGTAAATTATATTAACTAATTATTTTAACAAATATAAATTGATATAATTAAATTTATTTATTAAAAGTATTCATCGTATTAATTTTTTAATTTATAATAACATAATTTAAAGTTATTCATGATCAAAACATCAAATACAATAATTTAGAGAATTATACGATATTTTATGACAAAGACTTGAGAAGAAAAAAATTTAATAATACTTGCTTATTAAATAGATAAAGTGTACTATCCGTTAACTTTAACATCAAAATTAGCACTAACAATGTGTAGTGCAACAATTTCAAATTTACAATAAGGCAATGTGTACTTTTAAATCTACAGAGAGGCTCGATGTTCATTTTAGGAGTGCAGTGCTAATTACCACTAATATTGTTGCCAATCTTTTCATTTGAATAAAACCCTTGTTTGAAAAAATACATTAAACGACGAAAGGAATAAGTTAATAAAACAAACAAATTGAGGGCACAATAGTTCCTACAAAATATGTTACATTCTTGTAATCAATACCTACATGACAAACAATGTTGGTGCATCAACTCCCAATTCTTCCAAAAGCCATCAACATGCACTCTACTGTGATTTTAGTCAAGAAAGAACTCGATGATGCCATCCCGTCGTGCATAGAACCAGCTCTGCATGATTTTCGAATGATCTCACATTTGTTCGACATTCAATGAACCAAGTGTAAGAGGTTCTGAACGATTTCAGACATCGGAGGTCTAAATTCAGGCTCCCGCTGTGGAACACGAGTAGGGAGGATCAATCAAATACTGGAGTAATATATAACTAGTGAAGCAAAACATGAAAATTAGAGAAGTAGAGTTTCAAAATTCATATGAAATAAAAACCTATAAATTAAGTTTTCTATTTACAAGAAGGCGCAGGTTCCCCTCCATAGAGCGAAAATATTTCTCCAACCTCATGTGCTCGAGAGGTTTCTTTTCAAGAAATTTTTAAGAGATGTTCTACTTTGGACAATATGCAAGATAGGGGAAGTCGAACTATGCAGGAAAATTTTTCTACATTGATAACATGAAATGACAGTATATTCTAGTTGCCAAATTGCCAATATTGATATAGCTTATCCTTAAGCTTAACCATTCGATTCACTTTTTATTCGAATCTAGTAATCTTGTTCAGTTTAATGTAATATGGAGTACTAAGAAAGATGGATAAAGTACCTGGATACACAACGAAATTATATCGGCAAACCTAGACAAGGACTTGGATGGATAAGCTCCATTTATAGAAGGATCAACCATCCTTGATAATGCATCTATGTCGTGCAGTCGTGGAATTGCCCATCTAACCAAAGATTGCTCTCCTCGTTGCCGAGATCTGGAAAGTAAAATTTGAATCTGAATTGAATACTCAGCAGTTTTTATACATCAGTACTGATCTATCAATCATGAATCACTATCATATTCTTGACGATAAGTTACCTGTCATATGCTTTTCGCCCTGTCAAAAGCTCTAAAATCACAACTCCAAAACTATAAACATTACCTGTCATATGCTTTTCGCCCTGTCAAAAGCTCTAACATCACAACTCCAAAACTATAAACATCGCTGTGGAGAGTGTAGTTTCCTAATTCAAGTTCTGGTGCACCATAGCCATGACCTTGCAACTGATACAGTGCAGAACTAGGTCAGCCACACAATAAATCAATTTCCAATTACGCAATTAGTATGAACTTGGAGCGACAGGTTAAATGCAATTACATGTTCATCTGCTCTCTTATGTTTCTTTATTATATCGACCAACAAATTATTACAGCGAATTAGATAATGATGATCAATCAACATGGACATGCTATAATGGGTTTTATATAATTGTTCCATGATATTGAGCTTGCAAATGGACGAATGGCCAACTACAAATACAACTACTTTTTAGGAACCCCAAAGCTATCTGTGAATAAATAATCTTAAAATACGAATTCCCAAAGCCAACGAAAAAATCTAACAGAGAGTAGATACTGGCTCCTTGAAAAATAAGAGATGCAACCAAAGAATGCAACAGTGACTTCTGTCTGGCAAAGCTGCTATCAAGATCTTTGAAAGAAAAATTACACACACAACCCACCAGCAACTGTTGATATATATAATTAGAAAGTGAACACTATGGAAGTAGCATTCACCCAAGATATCTGACAATTTGAAAGAAAAAATTAGACACAGCCCACTAGTAACTGTTGATATATATAATTAGAAAGAGAACAGTATGGAGCAGCATTGGCATAAGATATCTAAACAAAAACATGTAAACACGAAAGAGATAAACAAAACATTAAAACAAATTAAAGGAATTACATAGGGGGGCCTGTATATTCCATGAGCAATTCAATTCTACTTCATTGAACATCCCAATAATTCCAAAAAATATATTGAACAAAAAAAGAGACAAGTATACCCAAGAACATGATGTCACCTGAGTAGTTGAATTAGGAGGTAGCAAAGGAGCCAAACCGCAATCTGAAACATGAACGATAAGATCATCATCTAGGAGTATATTTGCAGATTTGAAGTTCTGGTGGATAACTGGTGGCCTGCAGACTTGATGCAAATACCTTCAACATGGTACAACACAGTATAAACCTCAGTATCGATAGAGACCATGTCACAGATAAAAACTTGAAGCTGTCCAACAATACTACAGTGAAAATAAATATCCATCTCTAACATTGAGATGCCATAATTTTAACGATAATCTAGCTAGTGAAATCATTTTCCCTCCTCTAAATATACAAGTTATGTTATTCTACTTACTCAATTGCTCTTGCAGCTTGAAGTGCCAATCGCATGCGAGTATTCCATGAAAGGCTTTTATGGATCTCATCATCCAAGTGCAACGCTTCATTAAGTGTCACATTTGTGCAAAATTCATATATGAGTAATCGTTGTCCATGCTCAACACAGTAACCCACGAGTTCAACTATGTTTGGGTGCTTAAGCTTAGAAACATGTGATACCAGGTCCAGGAATTCTTCATCGCTCTGATGTAAGATAACTGCAGTATCCAGTTTCTTCACTGCTAAAAGCTAAATTTAAGAAGAAAGAAGTCATGAAAAATAGATAGTCAAGAGTTTGGGATGAATGTGAAGCAATAAGATAAGGGTAGCAAATCGAAACCCAGTAACCCAAACACAGAAAACGGAACAGGTGAAAGGCTAAGAAAGAATAGAACAAGGTCCACGGCTTAGTGAAATAAGACTTCCAAGAGGTATCCAGAAAAGGAGGTACATTGTGTTAATCATTTCTTCTTTTTGAGTGGGTCCAATTTCACATTTCATAAATATTTATACAACATCTATTACACTACGATATCAGAAAGTCTAATTATATGTTTTCTAAAAAGCAGAAGTGGGAACTGGGTGGTGGGCTGGGGGTTCGACATTAAACATGCCCCAATGGATCTCAAGAGGCCACATAAGCGGCTAAGGGGAGGTCGGATTATGACAACAGATAGGCTGTTTCCAAACTGAAACAAGATAAAGTGCAAAGACGATCTACTACTTCACAATTATAATCAGTGTAGGCAAGTGTAATGAACAATTCTGATTTATTCTATTATACCCAAGAGTCATACAACATAAAATCTGTCTCCAGTAGATATGAAAACTTCCATGTACATATTATATGAAGACAAAATAATTAAGATTTTGATCAAATGCAAAGCTAAGGAGACTAACAGAGACATAGTGAAGCATCAAGCATAATTTCGATATCATTGGACTTGATGCATCATACAATGCTAAAAAGATAAAGTGAAAGTTAAATTAAAGGCCAGGACTGAGCTAAATCATATGTTGCTTACCCTTCCACTGGGAAGCTCTGCTTTATAAACTGTGCCAAGCATGCCACTCCCAATCAAATTTTCTTGAGAAAAGCTACTTGTGTATTGCTGAAGAGAAGCAATAGTGAAAAAGTTGGCAGAGTTGACATTTTTTGTAGCAGGTCTCTTTGAGGTCACCGGGGGCACTGAAGTAATAGGTAAAGGAGCTGTAGGTTGTGGAATTAATGAATTTCCTTCAAAATCTGAAGATATGTCAATTTTATGTTCTTTCTTCTTTACCAATGCACTCTTCCAGTTATAATCTTTCCCCTGACGACTTTCTGTTGTGGATAGTAAAGTTAAAACAGCAACCTGAAGACATGTGATCGTAAAGTACAGATTATTGCAAGAATAATACCTTTCTCTGTCTGATGAAATGGTTTATTTAGAGAGTGGTCATTCTTAGGGCTCTCCTTAGCCTCATTGATTCCATACATTTCTTCGCTCCTCGCAGCTTTCCATCTTTTACAGCATAGTAATACAAGTACACAAAATCCCAGGGCAAAAACTATAAGCAGACCCACTCCACCAATGATCACCCATGGGATTTTTTTAGTTTGCCTAGAAGAAGGTGCTACACCATCAAAAAGTGATGGTGGTTGAGTTACTTGTCCTTCAGGAGCTAATACAGAATCAGGGATCCCAGATGGTGGCAATGAAGGTGGTAATGCTGGTGTTGTAGGAGCAACAGTGGTGTTAAATGGATTTCCGGCACGACTGAACAAGGAATTCAACAGGAAAAGACAATAACATCAATAATATTGAATACAAAACAAGTACAGAAATGCCATCTACATTTATGCATAATATCACTCTCAAAATTCCACCCACAAAACTCAAATAACAGGAATGGTTCTTTAACCTGAAACTAGGTATAGCCAGCAACTTGTCTGGTATAGACCCAGAGAACAAGTTGTTCTCGATGTTTCTGTAGAACAAAGAGGAAAAAGTAACAAATCAAATCACCGAGACAAAAAAGTGGAAACTGGAGTAATTATGATTATTCATGTCCTGAAGCAGTATATTACAAGTCTATCAGGGGGAGATCTTGCAAGACATTCAGAGTTCCAGAGAGTTGATTGTTCTGCAAGTGTCTGCAAAACAGTAGAAACAAGCAGTATAAGGTCAACAATTTTTATGTGCAGATACTATAAATTGCAAAAGTAGCCAGTTCTAGGATCACCAACTTGTATAATAAAAACATTACATTGCCTTCATATGTTTTATGTGCAGATACTATGAGTACAATAAGCTCAGTTTTTTTTATTAAATCCTTGTCATTGCAAGGACTCAAACCCGAGACCTCGTTAATGTGAGTAGTATCCCGTGGCCACTAGGCTAAAGCTAGTGGTTAAGTACAACAAGCTCAGTTGGTGTATCATAATTACATTCACAACATACTTGGTGGTTCAAATCAAAGCTTGGTCTGAGGGACTCAGCCTAAACCAACTAGAATAATCTCATTGGCGACATTGCATAATAATTTTATCTACTATAGAAGCAACATACTGTACTTAGAAAGTAAACAAAAAGAAAATTCAGGAAATGCAGATCGCAAAACGATGACAATCTGTTATTTTCTTAAAACCACAAGGGTCAATTACTATAACTCTACCACACTTATTAACTGTTTATGACTTCAAGATGAAAGTCAGAGCACTGCAAAGTCTGAGATTCTGAAGTATAATGAGCAAGAAATCATCATTTTATATTCAAGAACCATAGAATATAAAATTATACTCCATAGGGCAAGGATGGCACATGCTAAACTAAAAAATTCCCATCACGTCGAACAATTAAGAAATTACTCACAAGATGGTCAATAATGTCAAAGTCCCCACTGAAGAGGGCAGCTGACCTATAAAATGATTTCCAGATAGATCCCTGCAACGTAACAATTAAGAGATGAAATGATATCAACTGAAACTATACAAGTTTCACATTAAAATTAACAGAAAAAAGATTCTTACAAATACTGCAAGGCTTGAAGCTGTTGAAAAACATCTGGAATCACTCCTGACAGCAGGTTGTCGTTTAGTGACCTATAGCAAACAACTTGAAGGTAATTGAACAAAAAATAGCAGTGTTGACAACAACTCTTTGAGATGGAGATTCAAGTTCGAGATTAAGATAGATGCAACATACAAGTCAGTAAGATGACTTAAGGACCAGTGTATCAGGGATACATCCAGTTCACTGTTTAGCAAAAGATAAGTAGTATAAAAAAAGTAGAGGAAGTTACTGACTCACAAAAAATCACATAACTGTTTCTGGTTAAAAGTAGAGGAAGTTACTGACTTACAAAAAATCACATAATAACTGTTTCTGGTTCAAAAGGAAATAAAATGACCAAGCTAGAGTCTACCATTATGAATTCAGAATTGATCCGGAAGCCCAAAACTTACAAGTTGTTGAGAGTGATAGGTAAGCTCGACGGTATTCCTCCACCAATTTGGTTGTTGCTGAGATCTCTGGATTATAGGAAAACATAAACTCCTTTAGCCTTATTTAATCTAGTAAATGCAGTACACTGTAACAACTGTATAAAAGAAAATTCTGGTCAAAATAGGAGTAAACACATGCCATCCCCATTACTTCCAAAATGATCGAAAAAATTAATATTTTGAAGCTGTTAATTTAACAGACACAAGAAGAAACTAAAAGGTCATCACAGAGGTTATAAGGCCGTAGTTCTCATTGGACTCGGTCTTAGTATTCTATTAGGAGTATTAGTCATAGTATTCTATCCGATTGGTTGAGAATGAGCAGACGTGTACTAGGAGTTCTAAGCATACTATATATACAGTAGTGACTACCTCTCTGTAAACCAACAAAAACAAATTTGACAACGAATTTATTTTGATCAGCATCAATTTACTTCTTTCAGTACTTTAGCATTCATTAATTTATCAGAAGTGCACGTACATCTGTAAGATTGAAGGGAAAGCACCAAGTTCGTCCGTTAAAAGACCACCCAAATTTGCACCGTTAAGGTCTCTGAAATCCAATGAAGACGATTATTTTTTTTTTTAAGTACAAAGGAAGGAAGTTTCTTTCAGAATTCATATTAAACTGAGTCGAAATAGTTAGGTTACAATCCAGTTATATTAGCATTGACACATTGCACCCCTTGCCAGTTCTCTCCACAAGGATCGCCTCCAGCAAGTTTCCAACCAAGAAGAGGTGGGTTTCCCAGAGATGCATATAAACTATTTATTGCAAAAACTGAAACATATAACAAGAACAAACATTAAACACTTTCCAAATCCATTATATAAGAACACTATTTTCCCTGATTTTGACTTGTGAGCAGTGGTGGAACTAGTGGGAGGCATAGGGGCAGCCTCCCCCCTACCAATTTTTTATTGAAACATAAACTTTTAATATATATTGTTCCAAAAATAATTAGTTTGTCCACTAAATTTTTGTTGTATTCATTCCTTCACCACCCCTACATAAAAATCTAGTGTAATTCCAATGTGTGTGCAAATTGATGAAAAGTCCAAAAGAGTTGATGCTTACTATCACGAGAGTCAGTATCACCCCAACAAATTGGCACTACATAAATCTCCAAGAACACCAAAATCCAACTAAACTTGGCCCAAGTTACACACCCCATAATCTGTTTTAGCAAACCCAGAGCCAAAATATTTTCCCTCTAATACAAAGCTCCTTCACAAAAGCTGCAAATGAGAAAATGAATTAAGACACTAAGACCAAAAAACAACCCCATAATTCAAAATTCAGCCTTTCACTGGCCTACAAGCAAAAAAAAATCAAATCTTCAACAAACCCAACATCAAAAATAATTTAGTCAAGAAAACCAAAGCTGGACAAGCAAAAAAACCAATAACACCAGTACAAAAAATCCCAAATGTCTCTAAAGAATTATAAACATCAGCAAAAAATCAACCTTGCATTGGTCTACAAGCAAAAATATCAAATCTTCAACAAAACCAACATCAAAATTCAGTAATTGAGATAATAAAGCAAAGCTGGACAAGCAAAAAACTCAACAACATCTGTACAAAAAAATCCCAAATGCCCCTAAAGAACTATAAACATCAACAAAAAAATCAACTTTTCATTGGTCTACAAGAGAAACAATCAAATCTTCAACAAAACCAACATCAAAATTCAGTAACTTAGTCAAGAAAAGCAGGTACAAAAATCCCAAATCCCACTAAAACACTATAAACATCAGCAAACAAGATTCAAAAACCCACCAAAATACCCAAAACACTTTCACAAAAACAGAGTAACAAAGGTACATTATTGTATATATGATGTTTTATTACATGAATTCAGACAGACAAGTACCTTTGAGGGGTTGAAGTAGTCCAGTAAACTAACAGAATGGAATAATTCAGGTTTGCTAAACACCTTTTTCAACCAAAATAAAGCTGATTGAAGTATATCAGTTTAGTGAAATGTGTGATGTTTATGTGGCTTTTCCCCCTCTTTCTTTTTTGAGTGTCTTAAAAAGCATGGAGAGACTACAATATGTATATATTTTTTTCATTAATCCTTTTTTATTAAAAATTCAATTCCATTGGATTGTTCTTTCAAAAGTATTTTTATAATATTTTTTCTGAATTTCCACAGTAAAAAAAAGAATTAATTAATTATTAAAGTTGAACACGTATAAATAAAAAAATATTAATTAAACTTAATTGATGGTAGTAAAAAGTAAAATGTAACATTTATTTTGTTTTCCTTTTAATATTTCAAATACAAATTTTGATTAATCATTTTTTCTTTGTATCTAATAAATTGTTCGATTTTAAATTTTAGTACATGATTTTCTAAATTTTTTACTTAATAAATTGAGTACCTCAAATTCATTGATTCTCGTATATGTGGAATGTGGTCATATAATTTTTTATTTATTTAAATCGATTATTGATATTAAATTCACAGATTTACTCTAATCTGATTGAAATAGGGAGGCATTATACGTAATTAAATTGAAGTGGAGTCGTCCCAAAAATAACCTATCAAATTATAGATACGATGAATTCTAGTCGAAATTACTGTTAAAATAAAATCTGATACAGACAATTGGCAATATAATCACATTATTGTTATTTCGAAATTGATCAATTATCTTTCGTGTCTCAAATCTCGAGATGTCTTCGATGGTTGGACATCTTGATCGAAATAATCCCTTCAACTACTTTATTGCAAAGTATTGATTATTAATTAGGGTAAATTAAATCAATAAAATATATTTGATTGGATGAAGAAATCGAAGAAGAAACACCGTCTTATTAAAGAAATGAGAAAAAGAAACATCTATTTTTCAAAATATATTAAAAAATTTTCGAGTGTAAAAAAAATTAAAAATAAAATAACAAAAGGGTAAGAGTACCGTTATTCTACCCTAAAAAATTATTTTAAGGAGGTTAGGATTTGAGATGAATTTAAGAGAGATGTCATTTACATTTTAATGTGGTCATAATTTGAACACCAGTGACCGTTAAGTGATTAATGGGTCAATTTATAATTTGAATTTTGACTTTTCTTCATTAATTAAGTTTGCCCTCCTTGTTAAGGAATGTAATATTGAGTGGAATGCTGAGTTGGATGGTGGCATGTATACAAAAGTTTTGCTTCTTCCAACACCCCAATGTAATAAATCAAGTCTCATACTATGTCGATCGAAACACAGTAATGGTTATCGTAAGCTATATGAGAGGTCTTTGGATTAGATTTATAGAGATTTTATAAAACATTCATACGAAAAAAAAAACACATTTTGATGGGTTCGATTTCTGAGAATGTATAAAACATTCTCGCCACGAAAAAAAAACACATTTTGATCTACTATCTCCATATGCAAAAACAAAAATTTATCCATTATAAATTTTTTGATTATTGTTTTAAATTAGAATCTGTGTGTATAATACTCCGACGTTGAAAATATATCAATAAATAATATTTTTAACGTAATTTATTATTACATAATCATTGTGATTCAAATCTAAGTTATATTTATCAATAATTAATGTAGACAGTCAAAATTTATTAAATAAATTTAATAAAAATCGATTTATTTTAATCGGTGAACTCGATTAAATGATAAATTGATCACATGAATACGGTGACAATTAGGGTTCAACGGAAACCACAGCTTAAAAAAGATCGAAACGTAATGAAATGATAAGAGTTCTTAGGAGTAAGCCCTTGAAAATTAAATTAAAATTAAAATTAGGATTTTTTATCATTAATTAATCCTAAAATTTAACTAACTCAAGAAAAACGAGGTTTCCTAGAAAATAGCCCGAATTAAATGTCAATCGAATAGGCCTCGAAAATTCCCCGAAACTTATTGCATTATTTTTGGCTATTTAATTACAAAATTGAAGTTACAGAAGTTTGGGGGTTTAAAATAAAGACTACATGATGAGCAGTTTAAGCCAGAACACTTCAAAGTTTGGGCTAATATAGAAACCATGTTTGACCTAAAAAGAATAAAACCTTCTTGATTCTTCGTGATATAAGCCCTTTTTGTATTATGCTTTGGAGTGGGTAAAATAATTTCCATCAAAATCAACGGCTCGGTCTGCCTCAAATTCAGCAGTTTAAGATTAAAATCGGGTGATCATGGATCAGCTAATGAAACTTTGAAAGCCTATAAATACCCTTTATTATTTGAAAATTCATTTTGAAATACAACAAAAAGCTCACGAGGAGAATTTAGCATGAAAACTGACTAGAAGGTATTTATTGAAAGCCTCTACATGTTGTTGTTTATTCGGGATAAAAATATCAAATTGTCAACCTATAGAAGCTAGCAGATTGCCTAAATTGAAGAAGCTGAGTAGAAGAACACAAAAATCTTCAACTTCGGACCAAGAGCCGAGAATTAGATCTGAGTTGAATATTTGCACAAACTTGATAATTTCATGATCTGAACCCAAAAGCATTAAATTACGATCATTTAGATCTCATAAATCAAACTATAGAATTAAAATTTGCATCTTATTTTCATCATGATAAAAGATATAAATTTATTATAAACTCACAATACATCGTCAAGAAACATGAATTAAAAAGGCTGCTAAAAGCATGCTCTTGACAATATTAAACATATCCATATGGATAGTACCTAAGAAGGATCGAGGGAGAAAGGCTGTTAAGCACCTAAACTTAGTCTAGTTATGCAGGGATGTTGCTAAGGCACCACTAGCTAGGCCGAGCCAAATCGAGTCTAAGTCCACGACTCGAGTCTAAAGACCAAGATCAAGTCGAGACGGCCTTGCAGACATCTGTTGCTAAAGGGCTTTCTGAAAGCGGACCATATCAAGTCAAAGAGACAAGTCTCAAAATTAAGTCTTTTTATCCGATCATAGATCACATTTATCCCGGACTGTGTGCTCCGTCCTACGCTCGAATGAGGCCTGAAATCCAGTCTGAGGTTAGGATCCATGCAATGATTAAAGAGTACGCAGATCAAACCTGATCTGGTCCCAAATAGCGCCCAAATCAAGTCTTCAAGTCCAAATCAAGTCCAGAGACTACATGAGAATCCGTCCCGTGTCAGCGATCGGAAGTGCATTTAGAGAGCAATAAATTAGTCGGACACCAATCGTTGATAAATCTTCTTTGTACCCTATATTTGGATTTTTCTAAAGGTGTTTTATTGTATTGGTTAATGCGTATTTATAAATAATAAAATCTTTCTAGAGGTACAATTAATACTACAATTTTTTAATTTTAATTATTAAAAATAAAATTAAACAATATTTTAGGAATGAAAATTAATAACAAATGATGAAATTTTCAAAATAAACACTTATTTATCTCTACTAATTGGAAGGGAAATCTTGTCCCAGGTTTTAATGAATTAGCTAATATAGTAGATTTCATCCTTTTATAATATTAATTTTTTTCATAGATTTTATAATATTATAAACAAATATTAAAAAAATTATAATATTTGTTTCTATATTTGTTTTCATGGATAAAAATAGAAACAGAAACATAGTTTCACTTCTAATAAGGTAACAGTGTTTTAAACGTTTATTGATAAATATCATTTTATGTGTTAGATCCTATTTTATATAATTATTTTTGGCTTAATTGCTTGTTCTCATGTACTATCGCGTAACTTTCAAATTGCCCTCTAAAACTATTATCATTTCAAGTTGTTTCCTAAACTACACTTAGTTTCAAATTGCTTTCTCAATTAAAGGATTGCCCCCTAAACTATTCAAATTGTCCCTTGATGTGATGAAATGTTGTTTTAGCAAAAGAAAAAACTCGAGATTACACATATAATAAATTTTTGAGCCACTTTTTTAATATAACTAAATATTAACATATTTATTTTAAATAATAATAAAATATTAATTAAAATTATATTTAATTAAATACCTCACCCCTACCATATCCCCATCGCCTCATCCCACTTTACTTGGTCTTCCTTTATTAAAAGTTTAGGGGTGAGGTATTTAATTAAATATAATTTTAATTAATACTTTGGTTATTATTAAAATAAGTACAAATGTTTAGTTATATTTAAAAATGTCTAGTTTATTACAGCCCAATGTATTCAGGAGTTTGTCCTTTAAAACAGCATCCCATCACATAAAGTCAATTTGAATAGCTTAGGATGTCTGATTCCTTAGTTGAGGGGATAATTTAAAATGATAATAATATTAAGGGGTAATTTGAAACTTATGCATTAGTACAGGGACAACAAAAAATTAATCCATTATTTTTCAAGTAAAGTATCATCACTCATAAATAGACCCGATAAATAATTACTCAATTCTTTAGTAAAGAAGATATTTTGATTGGATCATTATTTCCTCGGCAATAATTTGTTTTGTCCTTTGTCTAGTTGTAGTTCGATAAAGTACTCATTTCTCCAAAAGAAACTAGTAGACTCCAACTACAATGTTAAACAACAAA
Organism: Lithospermum erythrorhizon; assembly: GCA_019722365.1. Lineage (NCBI taxonomy): Eukaryota > Viridiplantae > Streptophyta > Magnoliopsida > Boraginales > Boraginaceae > Lithospermum > Lithospermum erythrorhizon. Next base: position 33,626 of record JADFUC010001823.1, on the reverse strand, counting down.
ATCGCAAATCAATGGAGTCACAACCTGTGGGATGTCTCATCAACAAGAATATCCTTGTTTTAAAAGGTTTTCTTTATCCGTGGAGAAATACATTCCACATATAATTTAAGAATGAATTAAAAATAATAATAATGGATCGAAAATAATAAAAAGATGAATAATCATATCAAAAATAGCAAAAAGATATTCATGTTTCCAAGAAATTTGACATCTAGCTTTTCGGGGAATCTCGGTGATATTCATGGGGGAGGAGGACATCGAGAGAGCTGCGTCCTTGGTGTGGCATCTCTTGTTGGAAAGTGATGGCCTTTGGCTTGAAAGAATCAAATTTGTTGGGCCCATGAGAAACTCGATCATAAAATCTTGAGCCGATTTATATTGTACAACGATTTACTCATTAAAAATTTAACATATATATGTGTGTAAGTTCAATATATATTAATTGTTAGACAATTAATATTTTAGGATTTAACATATTGATATTAGGGGTTACGATGGCTTACTAGAGTCTCTCGTAATTTATATATTAAATATAATATTTGGTTAATATTATTTAATATATTACTCTTGTCAATTCGTCCTAAAGGAGATCACACGCAAGCGATGGCGAACTATTTAATAAATATATTACAAACTTCACGGTGAAGTGAAGCATTAAAGAGAAACATTAAAGGGACATAAAAATCGAGTCGTGGACTCGGTCGGGAGGCTACAGTTTGGGGGTGGGTAAAGATGATAAGCATGAAAACACCAACGGTGGCCTCGAGGCTCGGGGTTACGTGATTAAAATTAATGGCAAATAAACATGAAAAGCAGCTTTTCTTCAAAATTTGGGTGATTTGCATGTTAATTTGGTTTTATGATGTTTTTAATTCTTGTTAATGAATTATGTTAATAAAATTAAATATGATTAAAAGTTAATTATTTTTGAAATCTTTTAATGTGAAAAATTTTCAAATAATATTTCTGATTTTTAAGATTTTTTTTATTTTTATGAATTAATTTTATCGATTTATTAATTGAAGCAGTAAAACCATTGATTACATTACGAATTGAGTCAAGCGAGAAAGTCAACGAATTAACGCCGCGTCGGTATTAGTAGTGGCGTCGGTACTTAGTCAGCTTTGGTTGACTCGAGGTGCTCCGATTTGACTTGACGACTTCCCGTTTGGCTTCGACGGACTCGCTCGGTTAATTACATTTCTACGTGGAGAGTGCCGTGGATGACATGTGTCGCTTCTTACATAGCATCCATGCTCTATAATACTTTTGTCAGCGTATGCCTTGGCGTCGCCCTAGTGCAGCGTCGGTCTGGGAGGTGTTTTTATGGACTACGGAGTCACTTTGTCCGTCACAATAATAACTTTTGTCGGCGTGGCGATGTCGATCTTACTTGTGTCGGATTTGGGTGTGTCTGGTTTGGGCGTCCAAGCGTCCAATGATTGGTCAACGTGAGGATCACACATTAGGTGATCCGGTTAGCTTTGATGAAATTTTGGTGGGCAGCGTGGTTTGAGTTGTTATTTTTGGTCGTTTGATTTGTTAAACTAGATTGATTAGACTAGTTTTGATCAAGTTCAATTCTTGATGGATTTTGCCTAAATTGATTTATCGTCAATTGAATTGAATTAATTTAATTTTTCTATGAGAATTAATTTAGTCAATTAAGTTATTCACATTATAATTAGTTCTAATTAGATTAAATTAAATATTAATTACTTCTTAGAATCAACTAAAGGTAATGGACTTAAGCCAAATAAATTCTAATTTCGATTAGATTTAATAATGATATTTTGAATTTGATTTAATTAAGGATGAGACACAAAATTATTGAATATGAGTTTCGATTTATGACATAATTTAAGAATTAACCATCGTAAGTGTAAAATGAGTGTTTTTAGAAAATGCTAGATATATTTAATATTAGATATTAAATGAACACTAGGATTAGATTACTAGTGACTTTACACTTGAACAAATTAAATAGTTTATTTCATTTGATGATTATTATTCTTGACATGCAATGAGTGTGCCTATTTATTTAACATCCATGTGCCAATATTTTATGTTTTAAAATATAATGTTGATTGTTATCATGCATAAAATGAGTTTTCTAGGAGCCTTGCCAGGACATAGGTTAAGCCTTATCTAATTCATCATTTACTATAATTATGGAGATTGGTTTTCACATTTTTCTCATTATATATTAGTTCCTATTTCTAGTTTCCATAGATAGTTCCATCGTTTTCGAAAATTCAGTAGAGATGGTTGCACTTTCACCATCTCACAAATCACTTTCAAGCTTTTGATATTACATGCAAATTATTAGATTATAGCTCCGTAAGTATGATCAATAATATATTTACATTAAAAATTCTCATTTAGTGATCACTGAATGAAAAAGTTTTATAACTTTCATGAAAGAAGTATAATTATGTATCTAGCATATAAAGAATGTTGTTATAATAATATTGAGTACTAAAAACTTTTGAATAATAAAGGTGGCATCAATTATATAAAAGTATTTCGTATTAATTCTTATCGAATAATTGTTGGATCTTGGATGAGTTCAGCCGCATGAATCAAGAGAAAGAAGTATTGCGTATTTGTTAGTAGTAGAAAATGGAACCGTTTCCACCATTATAGGATAATAATAAATTAAATAAGCTAATTAATACCATAATTGTAGTAAATAATCAATTAGATAAGGCGTAACCTATGTTCTAAGGGCACATTCTAAAAAAACCCAACATAATATGATAGATATTTGATGGATGCCTTGGACCTTGTGATATATTATTATATTATATAGATAATATGACCCTATAATACTATTTTACTTAAGGCGGTTTAGTCTTGTATTTAAAAGAAATCCATTAAAACTTGAGATAATTAATTCTAATTAAGTTATAGAGTGAGTATAAGCTATTAATTCACCATAAAAGGATAGGTCAACATAAAAAGAAATTTATGGAACTAAAAGTTAAGAAATTTTCACTAATAATTATATCACAACTTCCAATAAAGTATTATATTTTTCATAAGACTTCGTGTGTATGATACTTTTAGGCTTGTTTGACTTTGACATTAATAATTAATAAAAATATAATAAATCTGTGATAAATAAGCGGATGTCACTTTTCAAAATGTAAGAGTCGGAATGTCGGATTACTTATGTGCGCGGACTGCCCAGAATGGCGAGGCGTGTCATCTGAGGAGAGCATTCCGATGGGATAGTCTAAGCTTCCGTTCAAGAACTCAAGCTTACATTTTTCATTCTGAATTTATGTTCAGTGCTTTTGGTCTGCTTTACGGTGATTTTCAATGTTCGGCATGGACCCGTTAACATGAGAGATTGCCAACACAATCTAAGTTGAATTTTTCGTAATCCCAAGATCATGATAAGTCGTAATAGAGTGATGGTATGCTTTCTTGGGCTATTTAAAATGAAATGTTATGCGTATTGCCGTTCGTTTTAGATTACGTAAGTTCTTGGCATACTTTTGTGGTTTAGTGGGATTGCTTAAACACTAGTATAATAATTCTATTATACATGAAACGTTTATGACATATAGATTAAGTTGTTCTTTATGAACTTTCTACTGTAGTTAATATGGAAATCTCGATCGTGACCCACTTACCTGTGTACAATATGAAAATCCCTATGATGGTACAAATTTCGTTGAGTGGGCGTAACTTGACTTCGAGGCGATTCTTGGGGGTGAGGGGCAAAGAGGATATGTATTAGAAAGGGAAGTCCAGAATTCTATGTTAAAGAAGCGGGTATCCCTACACCTGAAACTTGAATTACTTAAATCGAAAATTCGAATAGTAGAATCGTAATGCAAGTTTGCATGGGCAGCAACCTAAGGAGAGATTTGCGTTTCGAATTAAAGACATGTTAGATCGAGATGATGCTTTCGACTTCATCCAGGGAGGCTAAAATCAAGGCATTTAGAAATGTTCTCTGAGACTAGTTAACTTTGAATGATTAGAACTCCAGCGTATTCGGCGTAATGAAATTGATCGAGCTACTCGGTACTCGAAAATTTCAATACTAGGAATGATGGAGAAAGGATATCATCAGGGGCATATATCCCGATCACTCTCACTGGATTAGGACCCACATGATCCGGTGAGCGGAAAACTACGCTTGTCATTTATGAGGAGGCATCATATGAAAAAGTGGCAATCCAATCACGTGCGACAGGTTGTCGGTATAGCGCGCCGACAACTCCCAAAAGGTGACTTCGACTAAGCGTAGAAATTGTCTTTGAAGGTAAAAACACAAAAATACATTAAACCCCGATTAGGTGCAACATCGCCTCGTTTGGAGGCAACACCTTAATGAAGGATTTCACTGATGAGGAGTACAAATAAGGTCTTATGCGAGAATTCTACGTGATACACTCACATCTAGATGTATAAGTCAGCTCCCCACTTACTTCAATACACACTGTCCTCCACTACACACTACTATCTCTAGTATGTGTCAACTGCGTGAATAATCACTACAAGCGGAAGCTGTCGTAAAAATGTGTTGTTAACAACAGTTGTACAATCCAAGGAGTTTATAGACCACTCCGTACGGTCAAACTACGGAATAAAATAAACTCTGGCTTCGTTGCCTCACAAAATACAATGCAGAAATCTCTCTTGTTTCGATTCATCTTCTAGGTCTGCATTAGAGGCCTTTATATAGTGTAGGCACAAATAAGTTTATGGTAAAGACTACCATAAATAAAACTTCCATCTTGTAAATACATTAAATCTGTCGATGCATGTTTTCTTCTTTATTTTAGACTTGTGTATCTTACAAAGCGATCACCAAGTAATGTCTTTTCCATTAACCAAATCATATCTCACCCAAGTCTTCTTTATAGAAATGGAAACAAAATCTTCTTCGAAAGATACACACTACACCCTCATTTATTCTTTACCAATTTATTAGAAACCCGATTGACACTCATGAAATACTTGGCCAACATTCATGCGGTAAATCATATATGGCCAGTACAAAAGGGATGTAGAAAGGTTACATGGCATACTGCAAGGCGCTTGAGGGGTTAGAGAATGTAGAGACAGGCAGGAAGTTCCATTGATAGATTTTTCTAGCTCCCCGAGGGGACTGACGAGAGACATATGCGAGGACTTTCGGCTTGGATTGAGGCGTGATACTATCACGAGATAAATCTTGAAATGCAGTCATATTATGACTTGAATCACTTTCATACGATGCGATAATGTTGGCATTCATCAGCTATACTCACGCTTTTTGAAATGTGCGAGGTCAAGTAGAAGATTGTTGAAGATGATGCGAGACAATGGGCGTTATGAATGACACGAAGACCAACCTTTTTATACGTTTTGTTGCTTTAGACCTCTTGTTTCATTACACGAATTGTCTAGTTATCTTTTCTGTTGTTTTGATAGGAATGTCTTTTTTCATTTATGTTTTGAACATGGATGTTTCACATGTATTGAGATTAATTAGAGTTTCATTTTTTATTAATCTTTACATAAAATTCTCAAACGATAATAAGATCTCCATTATGTTAGTTAGACCAACATGATTTTATCATAATATGTATGCTCGTAAGATTTCAAGTGAAGTAACTTGAAACCTCATCTCCTAACACCATATGAATTGTAAAAGTATAATCACATTAATAAGATCGTCTGAGGAAGAAATCTTTGGAATCATATATTTTTTGAGACAGTATGATTAAAAGCGTGAATAACATCTAAAATTCGCTTAATCTCGAAATCATTCGGTGTTAAAATTAAATGTTAAAAGCAACATGTTTGCTTAGAATCATAAATAAAGATTTATGAAAACTAACAAATAGATACACTCTCCTCTTATTAAATAGTACAATAACTTAGTAAAATATAAGCGTGCTTGACCACGCTTTGAGTGGGCCCCACGAGGTTGGGGCCGTCGGCTTTGTATTATCACAGTCGCCGGCGATGGATAACAATAAAAATGACTTCTTTTACATCGTAAATAAAACAATATAACTCGTCCATCGGGTGAACTAACCAACAACTGAAAACCACAATATAAATACACATCAAACAATTTGTTATACATCTCGAGACAATAATAATTATATCTGACGAAACTTAGAAGATAAAAGTATGGTATTTGAGGTCTTGTGAAGCCACCGTCGCTCTTGGTGCGACTACTCGGAAGCCAATGCATATCGGTCATCATGACAACCTAGGCATGAAGCATCGCCCATAAAGAAATAGGAATTAGTACAAAGCTGAGTGAAAATAAATAGCACAGAGGGTTAAACCTCACATTCCACGAATAAAAGGTAATTTTGAATTTACTTTATTTAGACTATATATACCCCAAAGTATTATTTTATAAGTTGCGCCACAAAATGTCGCTTTCCTTATTGGCTTTCTTAACACCAATAACCCTTTCGTCAACAACTTACTTTCATGATACCTTAATTACAAGAGGTATTTCTACATCTATTATCTTTACAGTATAGCTAATTCCCGATATAATATACACCTCGAACACACAATAACTTAAGCATATATCTTAACCTCTCTTAACTTTCGTACATATCTGGCTTCAATCACTTATCTTTATGTAATTTCACTTTAAAAAGTACTCTTTCCCATTTTTAATCACATACTCCTCCTATGACAACTTGTGTTCCTACAGAGGCAGTCAAATATGCGTTTCTTAATATGATGAGTAATATATCTTATCGAGATAACCCTAAGAAATGTGATTTATCTTCCAGTTTTCCATTTAGTATCACGGAACATTTACCTCCAATTGTCGGTGGGTAGTTAGATCGATACTTATATTCTAGCACATTTGAATCCATTTTTCCTTTATATATATATAAAATATCGCCGACATCGCCGGCCAGTTAGCATAAACTTCGGTTATAATTTTACGCTCTAATGATTTCTCATTCAGTATCTACGTCCGTTAGCAAGGTATATAGAACATGTCCCAACAAAAGGCGATGGTAATGCCGTGAAGCTACAAGCGAAAATAAATACCGTATCTGAAGAAATAGTTGCCGACAAAAGTGCAGCTTAAAATGAAATGTAACCATCAAAGCCCATTTGCGCACAACAACAAGATTAAAGGAATAGTCATCGTAGTCAAATGAATAAAATACATGTATACGAGGGATTATCGGATAAAGTCATACAACATAATTCCACATGAAGTCTCGGGCAGCAACACGCCGGAATATTATATAATGAGGGTTCGATAAGCGCGATCACCCCAATGAAATCCGCGAGAGACTTCGACAACGACTACAAAACTCTAGTCATCGAGCCTCACATCTCTCTTATCCCACGGTATACCATAATGCGCATATACTCCAATCACTTGCGTCTACTGCGGGAATGGACAAATCAGCAATCACCTCGCGCTTATACACTTGAGTATAAGGCCAAAGCAGCAACATACACAAAGTATAAAGAAACGGCACTTACTTATACACAAAGTATAAAGGCACACAGCTATACACAAAGTATAAGGCACACCGCAGCGCTATCTCTTGGCCAGTATGGGGCCACGTCAATGATGCACCACGACAAAGTAATCAAAGAGAGTCATACCGCTTTTATACATAGTAGGGCCAAACGTAGCGCTATACCGTAGTATAGGGCCAAACCCTTAGCGCTATACCGTAGTATAGGGGGCCAAACATAGCGCCATACCGTAGTATAGAGACCCCTGGAGCAATGCAGCGACAAGCGATCGAAGAATCCTTACCGCTTGGCTATACATTAGTATAGGGCCAATAGCGTCACGTATCACGCAAGGAAGGAGAATCGCCTAATCTAGTAGTCCCGACTATGAGATTCTTATCCTAATACTCGAGTACTTTCAAAATCACTTATAACTCCATCAAACACCTCTCAATAACCAGCACTTTACTCCCAAACAATATCGAGCACACATCTAAAACATCACTTGATAGTAGGGAGAGTGAAACACAATCGCCAACAAAGGCCACATAAATCATAAGTGCCGACAAGATTACGAAATGAGAAATAAGTTGGGGAGTTCAAGCTATTACTTACCTCCTGACAATCTTGAGCGCCTGAAACATAATCCGCTTTAACAATTACATGTATATCATTCTCATAATCATAACACAATGACATGTACATCATTCACATAAACATATCATAATAACATGTATATCCCTACCAAATCAAAATGAAATAAAATAATGTACGAAGTGAGATAAGTACTCGCTTTCACGCTACAAAATTTACATGAGCCGCGAAAAGACAATCAAGGTAAAAAGCTGCCACTTTTCGCGCCTAAACAACACCCGAGAAAGTATAATCAAGACCTACTACTATACGGAGTTCTAGAAGATACACAACTTGACTCTTAGAACTATCTCTAAGCAGTCTAACATGACGGATAAACTATAGAATTATAATCCGGCCGGACCACGGTAATCGATCCCCTGCTAAATTCCATCTTATCGCTTTCTCATTACAATTCAACTTATAAGTCATTCTAATTAATCAGCTGGTCCATAATTAACAACCTATACTCCGAAATATCCGTTATAACTCATTTTGGAATTTACACTTTTGACATAACATCCTTTAATCAATTTTAAATGTGATTTAACGCATCATGCTGCAACTATAATAATAAGGTCCCCGATATAACCTCCTACACATTTAAGTCTTATAAAATATCCACATAAGAAGTCAGCGAAAACCTAAAAGTCAACTTCGACATGCGTCCTCGAAGCGATCCTCTAAATCACGAATTCATCCTCAAATCGTCACGGAACCCCACCTTGACTAGATTTATCATAAATTCAATTTTGGAAAAGTCAACTAAAGTCAACTATGTCAAAACCCAAGAAATATCTCGAAAGGAGCTTGAAATTTCTTACCGCCCAACTTCGAAGAAATGATGGGGAGAAACGATATTCTGGCCGTCTTGAAGAGTTTGACAATAGAAGAGAAATGGAAAATAAAATTTTTTAAAGGGGGAGGGGGTAGATATTTCGGCCAAAATGGAACAAGATGAAGATGATGAAGCTTGGTTTTATGATGTGGAGGATAAGCTTACCAATTATTTTAAAAAAAAATCGAGTCGTTCGGTTCGGTTTAAATTCTCCGCTTATCGTACTTAAATCTCCACGAACCGATTCAAAGATAAATTCTTCCATGGCAAACAACTACTAAATTATAAAATGAAATTGACTCAAAAAGTTTCTGAGAAATAATATTATCATCGAAAAAAAAATTATACTATTCCTGGGTCCATGACCAGAAATTTTTTTTTTTTTAAATATGAGTTATTACAAAACGTCTATATTTACCATTGTATTTTAGAAATACAAGAACAACATTTGAATAGTTTGAGTGACTCGTATAAACATTTTTATACTCTTTAAAATTGTTAAAGAGATACACATACATTAAATGAACCCGGATTCACCTATTAAAGCTTTGTCATACATTCACCACCAGTTTAGCTCATAGCTAACAAATATGTATACTTCGACCAATCAATCATGAGCATCGCATGAATGTGATATGAAGTATTTCACCAATATTCAGGTTCAAAATCTTATAAAACTTTCACCCAAGTCAAACAGTTGGCATATAATAAGATGAGCGAGAACTTGTTGTTGCTCACGGTAGTAATCCTAACAAAAGATTCTTTTAAGGACCCCGATACGAGCAGCAATGATGATGATCGAGGAGATAAGTCTAAATATACGAACTACATGTTGGATACTAACATATTTATTCCAAGATAACAAGTTCATCGAGGAATAAATAATCAAAAGTACCAATGATTAATGAAATGGAAATGTCCACGTTTACTGATAAACAAAATTTGTCCAAGCCAAGGTGATTCTTGTGCTGGATAAATTTTCAATTAATCATAGATGCTTTAGACCATCCGCATCTACAATAGTTGAGACACACACATGATTTAATGAGCAGTTAAAAAATGTTTGAATCCACTAATGAGGTGAATTTATATACGGAGACAAGAAGATTAAATGTGAGGTACTCGGCATGTGCAAATTAGTATGTATGAGACATTCTAATAACAATAGGAGAGAACAACACGTACTTTCTAGTCGGGTTGCGTACAAGTTTCTCTACAAAGGATCAAGGCATAGCTCGGGCTTAGATTCATAATGACCCAATTGAATAGGCATGATTAGGCTATGCCTATATTGATAATACACATCAAGCTGAGGATCCCAAAGATAAATTCCTAAAAAAGGGAAAGAATCTTTCCAAAGAAAACAATTTTCTTATACATTACTAAGAAATTATCTAAGCGAAAGAAGAAGCGATGAAAAGGATTACATTTATCGGGTTGTCACAAACCAACAAAAGGCGATTGTGGGTCTACCGGTTGGACTAACATGAAGCGATAAACAAGAGTTGTGAACAGCATTCAGTAACAGAGAAGCTGAACACAGCGAATAACTAAAGAACATAACAATTACCATTGATCGAGAAGTTGTGAGTAGAAAGCAAATTTGATATAACAACGATGAATGATCTTGGGAAGTTGCCTAAATTAAGGTGTCGATAAAGATGGTTATCATAATGGCTTATTGGCTAAGAATCAAGTCTCATTGTTGAAATCGAACATGTACTCAAACAATGACAACTTCTCACCAATAGTTTAATATAAAAGAGACTGCATATGTATATAAGTTGAGGAACAAAGAACAACAAATTAAGCTAGATACTCGGCCAATCAACTGATGGTATGATCTTGCTAAGGAAAGTAATGATTACTTACATTTGTACTCAAGTGGTGCTAGATTTAGTAGGAGCTAGTATTTCATCCTAAAATGTCATAGCTTGAACATGACATAATGATGTCTTGAATCTAGAAAACTTAGGGTGGTCCCACATCATTATTATATAAAATGATGTTTGTATATAAAATTGACATATATCATTACTATAAGTGACAATCCTTGTTGATTCGTCATAATAATGGTAAAATGCGAGAGGAGATGCTTTGGATACACAACTAAACAAGAAAACCTCTAACGAAGCCATGAAAAACAACCAAGTTGCATCGTCCTTGAGGGTTAGGTGTTCACTAAAAGCGAAATCAAACATAGCGACAAGTATGTGATTGTATTGATTCTTTGGATCAAGAGGAAGTATTGATACTCTAATCAATCACATGGGTTTACGAGCTTCAAAACAGTTTGAAGCCGTAGTACTGGACAATGACCTTTTGTGAGAACTTGGAAGATAAATTATCTATGTCCCAAGAAGATTCTCACAGGCTTGCAGTTTGAATGGTGATTCTTGGAGCACGGAAGTAAGCTAGGCATCACATAGATCTGGGCCAATGTTTTTTACCATGTCAAATGTTCTACTGTAACGGGGAGGATTATAGCAGCGTAGAGATCGGGTATACTACAAAAGAGTATAAATGGGAAAATAAGGTACAGTAGGAATTTCATACAACCGGATAAATCGGTGAATTTACGTAATCTTGAGGAGTTAAAGAAGAAATTTGAGGTGGCCACCACCGGCTGTAATTTGGATATCCATTAACCTTTCCATTACCAAGTAAGCTAGCGGTCACGAGTTTGGTGATACGTTTCTTACAAAGCTTGACCCGGAAATGTCGGCGTATCAAAGGAATCGTTGATACCAATATCATCATCGTCAAGGAGCAGAGTGGGGAGTGTTGGAACTATGAAATTAGATCTCATAAAGTGCTCATTGAATAATTTAGATTGTACAACCAATTTACTCATTCAAATTATATACATTTATATATATGTAAGTTCAATATATATTAATTGTTAGACGAGGTAGTATTTAGAAGGATTTAACGTATTGACATTAAATTCTGATGGCTTATATAGCCCTCGTAATCTATATTAAATATAATATTAAGGATTGTATTATTGAATATATTACACTCTTGTCGATTAAATCTGAAAGGTAAAGCGCCTGAGCATGGCTTGAACTATTTAATAAATGTATTGCAAACTTCAGTGAACGTATAAAGTGAAAGCGTGGAAGGAAACATTGGGATGAAAAGCCAGTCTCTCTCATTTGCTTGGTGTTTGCGGTTTGGGAGTGGTAGATGAATAAAGATTTTGAGGAGTTTTTAAATCTCGCCCAAAACTAAATATGTTTTTATATAAGTGACACAATAAACATAGTTAAAATCTAATGCTCATGTTTGATTTTCAGCTGAAATCAAAACCCTCTCACACTACTTCCCCATGAGACCCTCTAAGAGAAGAAAACAATTTTTTCTGCTCATCTTTTATTTCTAGTTTATACTTTAAAAGCGTTAGTAGGCGTACGGAAGTAGGTGAGGTTATTCTTGGTGTGGGCTTGATCTTAGAGATACTCTGTTTGGGTATTGTGAGCAATTCAATTCCGCTGCCAACCTCATTGATATTGTCAAATAAGGTACACACTTGTAGCCAATTTTGTTTATTATTTTATACAATCCGTAGCGTTCTGAGATTTGTATCCATTAAGTTTAGAACTTATTATACGTTGAAGAACACCAACAGGGGCCACGTACCAGCGGATGGTCAACAAGGTGTTCTCCACCCAGATTGGCCGAAATATGGAGATCTACATGGATGACATGCTCATCAAGAGCCGAGAGGCTGAGGATCACGAAGCTAACCTAAGGGAAAGTTTCAAAAATTTGGGAGGAACAAGCTAAGGTTGAATCTGGACAAATGTGACTTCGGGGTAACATTAGGGAATTTCCTTAGATACATGATCAGCCAGAGGGGGATAGAGCCTAATATGGACAAGATCAGTAGAGCCACAAGACTCAAAATCAAGCGTAATGCCTGACGGGAAGGATCGTGGCCCTGAGTAGGTTCATATATCCAGAGTCGAGGATCGGAGTCGGGCATCTTGGAGTGCATGGAGGACAACCGCCCCTCTACTTTCGGCCTGCTGGACGTCACCTCATCTCCTTTCCTCTGCCCTCTGGAGGGCCTAGGCCATCAGGGCAAGCTCCCAGGGAAGATTGCTGGTAGTGGTGCCCTGAAGACGCAGACTGCGAAGCTCCTGCTCCAGCGCCTCCACTTAGAAATGCTCTTGGGACAGCTCCTCGCCTAGCTTCTGGGTTTGGTGGTGAAGGGCCGAGTTGCCGTTAGCCAGGGCCACGAAGGCAGAATTAGCCTAGAAAAAGGAAAAGGGTCATTATGACATGCGTCAAGACAGACATAAAGATCCAGGAAAGTCAAGGGAGTACCTACAGTGAAAGTCAAGAGACCTCATGGGAGGCCCGGGGACCAGGTCCCAACTCCGTAACCTTCTACACCACCCTCCTATCGAGGAGGGGTAGGAGGGCGTCATGAGCCTCCTTGTCCGGAGAGGCCCGGGGTGCCAGGAGGACCACAACAGGACTCTCCAGGGGTGGTGAAGAAAAGGAAGGGGATGCAGTCTTTACACCGCCAACAAACCTTTCTGTCTTGAGGGGGAGGGGGGTGAGGGTTGGATGAAAGCAGTTCTCTTCGTACGGGCTATTCTTAGAAAAAATAAAGGGTCTTGAAAGCAGAAAAGGAAGATTTTGACTGGGAAGAGTATTGGTGGAGATACAATTGTGAACCACAACATGCATGCCTTACCCTAGGATTTATAAAGAGAGGAAGTGCCCTTTCAAATTCGAATCATTGGCGGTAAATGATGGGAGAGAGTCGGGCCTGAAAATTTGCAAGCAATGATGATAAGACAGAGAAACGGATGAAACGCCTAGAGGAGGTGAAACGCCCCTAATTGATGCATGGATAACCGTTAGGTCTTGTTTGGTATGCACGAGAGGAAAAAATCCACCAATATTCCAAGATCCAACCCATGGAAAAAGGGCGGGTTTGGGGACAAATGATAATCTCACGAATAAATGGGCTGGTCTAGGATCGGTCCAAGGAGATTGGGCCCCTCCGTAAATGGACCAGGCTGATAGAGGACATGGACCAGGCTGATAGAGGACATGGACCTAGACCACCCAGATGGGCCAAAAGCGAAGCCTCCTGTCAAAGGGTTGAGTCGTCCAGCTCGGTAATGGATGAAGAAGACCGTTAGTGGATAACGGTACAAGCGAGCTCAATTAAGAGGGAGATTATGGGGAGCATTAAAGATCATAATTATCCAACACCTTAATGAGCCGGAACCGTTACTACTCGATAGTAATAGGGGCAATCAAGAACTCAACAAGGTAACGGTCCAAGCACCTATAAAAGGTAAACCTTGAGACAAATCAAGTAAGTTCACTTTGATATTCAAAATCTATTTACAGAAACTATACTTTCTCAAGCTTTTACAGACTTGATCGTCGAAGTATTTCTGGCGGGGCAACCAGTCTTTATTTTGTAGGCTTCTAAATTTTGATCAAGGTGTATCAAAGTGAAACTTGGAGGACTTGTAATCCGATACACTATCGAAACCGGACCAGGTCATTAACATGTAATAAAATATTTTTTGTCTAAACGATTAATTATATGAGTAGGGAGGAAATTAGTAGAGAACTTCTATTTCAAATAATTAATTATCTTAATACGTATATACATTATTGACTAAGAGAATTTTATTATAAAAGAAGTAATATTCCCTCTATTCAATATTAGATGATTATCTTGTGGTTAAAATTCTATCTTTGATAATAGTTGATTGGTTCATGATTTCAATGTACTTTTAATCTCGCTTTTTCATTTTTGTCTTAATAATTGTTTTGCTTTTCATGATTGTTATTGATTTTGAGAGTACTTATTGTTCCGATATATACTCCTTTCTAATCCAATAATTATATTTCCAAACTATTTTTAAATTGAATCTAATTATATAATTTATTTATTTATCAAACATTAAGATTACGGTCAAAATTTCACTACGATATGCTAAACCGCCAATTTTAGATCGAAGGAATATAATGATTGATTTTATTTTTTAATTAACGATGATATAATACTTCCCCCGTGATCTATTTAAGAGATCATCTAGCAAAAAAATTATTTTCATTATAAGTGATTGTTTTATTTATCACGCAACTCAGACGTTTTTTTTGTTTCCTAATATTCTTTTTTCTATTAGTTTACTAGCTAACAAGGCTCGTCAATTGACAGGTCAAAATATTTTTCATCTAAATAATCGGGATCAAATCGTTATAATAATACAAAAGATTAACGATCACCAACATTAGCTTGTAGTTGTTACATAGTTCATGAACTTCAAAAGGATTTAGTACTTCATTTAGATATGAAGTTGTAAAATAATGAGCATTGCCGTAGTTAGTCATCACACAACTTATTGCACCTAATGACATAAAAAATGGTTCAACTAAAGTTGGAGGTGCTTAAACTTAGCTGAATTAACTGAGCCGAAGAAAGGAGAAGAGAGCTCATATTTACGAGCTTTTGACTGACCCCCGATTGTCACATTTAGATGTATTGTCCTGTACTACATCCCCCAAACCCTTAGAGTCGGATGTAAAATCAGAGCTACTTTCATCTTTGAGTTTATCATCATTGTTGGGGTGAGATGTTGGATGAATCTTTTCTTTACAATGAAAATTATCATATAACACTGGTCTATAACAAATTGAAGTGGTACTCGATATCACGCATTCTCCAAGTGTTAAAATCAGAAGCCTACGTGTGGTGTTTCACTTGGGTTTGAAGAGATATTTCATAAAGATTGGATCGTGATTTAAGAGATTGTGCTTCAATTTTTATGATTCGATCTCTGGTGAAGCTAAGTAGAATAAGGTAAGTTTTGTGATTCGTTGAAGATCTTGTTTTCCATGAAAAGGTGTTACTTCAAGCATCGTTGTTGAGCATATGACACGTGATGTACTTGGTTGGGACTCGTTGTACAAGAAAATATTTTATCCTAAATCAAATACCTTACTTATTGAATGTAGCCCCCACGTGTCCTGTACACTATATAAGGAGGTCAAACACAAGATATGAAGTTACGCCATATCATTATTCATGTAGAGTGTTATTTTTTGTTTTGTGAGTCATTATCGAGTTTAGTGTAGGCTATTTTGTGTTGTAAAGAATTTTCTAAAATTCAAACAAATGTGTACGATTGATTATGACAATTTGTTATAAAAAATTTCGAGAGATTTATTTTGTTGCAATATTGAAAGTCGAACACTGTGAGTGTCACTGAAAGGTGGTTGTGGGGAGCCAGACTTTCTAGCTTGCTTGGAGTAGAGTAGGCGTGGCAGAATATGTGGAGTGATATCAGAGTAAGTCCCTTCTGTATTTATTCTCAAGATATAGTAGAACTCACTAGAAAAGCCGCTTCCCCAAGACTAGTGCTATATTTATACCAAATTAGGTTATCACATCATGGTTATTTACTTTATTAAGCTTAGACATTTTTAGTGTATTGTCATTTAACCTGCCCTGACTCCAAAGTCACTATTGGTTGCATAGGAGTAGTTCATATTTTCAATTGGTATCGTGAAAGCAAAATTTATATATAGAGTAAGCATCTAGGTGAACCAAATGGAAGAAATCAAAGAAGCGAGTTCGATCACATCGCCGTTCATTGCTTGACCGGGACAAATTATCCCTTAATGAGTTAAGATGACAAATATTCTTGAAATTTGCTGACAAAACTTGAAAGGTCAGGCTTCAATCGGATGTGACATCTCCCACTCCGAATAATGCTCAAGGAGTTCTTCTTAAGTTTAACAGAGGTTTGAATGGACAATACGAAGAAAACTGCTCCTTAGGAAATAACAAGGCTCTTAATGCCATATTATAAAGATCTGATGCCGTGGGCATCAAATTAATTAGCTCTTGCACGGTTGCCAAAGAAGCATGGAGTAGTTCTAAAAACAACCTATGAATGTACCTGTAAGGTTAGAATATCAAGATCAGAACAATTAACTACTTAGATGGAGACTTAAAAATGAAGAAAGATGGTAATTTCATTGCTACTTACAACTCAAAAATCAAAGACATTGCAAATGAGTCTTTTGTACTTGGTAAACCTATAAGCAATGAGAAACTGCTCATAAAGGTGCTCAGAACTCTTCCCAAGAGATTTAGGCACAATGTCACAACCATTATAGCTAATAATGACCCAACTATCGCTTAGAATTCGATGAATTGATAAGGAATCTCACTACCTAGACGATGCTTGAATCGCTTGCTTCAACAAGCAAGAAAAGGGATAGTTTTGAAAGAAGGCTGTGTAGATGAAGAATGGAAGATCTTTGGCCGAGACGAGATCGCGAGCCTTCTACTTGCAAAAAAGAGCTTTAATAAAACTCTAAAATGCTTTAACAAGAAAATCTATTCTGATTGGAACAATCCTGGTATCAATGACAAACGGACTAACAAGTGAAAAACTCCCAAATTTGGAGAATCAAACAGTGGTTTTAATCAACAAAACAAAGGAAAGGGTATACAATGCAGAGAATGTGAAGGCTTTGGACACATTCAAGTAGAATGTCCCAATTATGTCAAGAAGCAATTCAAAAGTTATTACACCACTTTATCTGATGATGACTCTGATGAAGAGGAAGGGAGTTATACCAAAGTCATCAACTTTGTTGCCTTCACATCTAAGATCTCCATAGAAGAAGCTATCAATCCAACTGTCATTAATCATCCCTCTAACAACATTAGTGATGATGAAGAAAAACTTACTGAGGAAGAATTGATGGCCAATTATCAAATGTTGTTCATGAAGTGTCCAAACTAACCAAGGCATATACTACAGGAGAAACTGAACGTAGTGTACTTGTGCAGAAGAATCAAGAACTAACTAGACTTGTTGAGGAACAAAGGGTTGAAATCTGTGTTCTTGAAGAAAAAATTCATGCCATGATCAAAGGGATCAAGATGATGAATTCAAGTACTGCTATTTTGGATGAGATTCTCTTGCAAGGAAAAATGATTAGGGATAACACTTGGATTGGATTCTCTAAAAAATTGGCACGAAAAAGATTAGATTACCAACTAGAAAAACGGGTTACGTTTCAACTAAAATGTTTTAAATCTCGAAACAGGCATTACTTGTGAGGTGCTACTTATCAGTGGGGAAAAGGACACATAGCCCCTTATTGCTATAAAATCTATGGAAAAAGAAGGAACAAATACTTTCAACCTAAATTATAGTAGGTGAAGAAGGAATCTTTGGTAAGTCATGTTATTTTCACTTCTTCAAAAGCAACACTCTGGACAGGATGGTATTTTGTAACGACTCCGCCCCCAGTCAGCCTGCAGTTAATCATCCAAATCTCGGACACCGTAGTCACCAATTCGACGGATTTAATTAAAATTTAAAAGACACTTCATTCCGAAACAACCAATAACAAAATACATCTAAAAAGAATAGTTTTTAAGAAAATGATCTATCATGGTTTTTTCTAACCACACAACACAACCTATATACAACAATCGATCAAAGTACAAAATATCAACATATAACTCAATCTGAAATCAAAATAACAACAAAGTGGAGTGAATCCCGGCACAATAAAAAAATGACAAAGATCGCTGAGATTCATCGCTACCCGCCACCTAGGCTCTCAAGGCACGATCACTCGAATGCACCTCGAATACGTCAGAAAGCACCACCTGGCCAACTCCGACAAATAAAATGCCGCCTTAGCGAATAAAGGAAGTCGCGGTTTTAGTGAATACTTATCTCAAGAGTGGCAATTAGCCTAATTTCCAGCTTAGTGTAATTAAAATAGTTAATTTCGTGATGTGATGATGAAGATATTGCACGTTATACAACGTAAGGCTGTATTATATAAGTCCTATGTGAATTCATTATCAAACGCATAAATTTATAGGCTCAACTAAACATAAACATACTCGATAAAGTGACAATAAAATATAATCATACATTTCCCAAGGAAATCAATGACAATAATACCCAAATAAGTCAACGACTTACTCTATCAACCAACAATAAGACATCACGGCCAACCTAGTAGACCACATCCAACTCCACAACTCGCCAACAACATTTAGTACTACTCAAATCCACAACTATGACTCAAGCAACTCAACGCTCGAGCCTATAACTAAACAAACCAATCAACTCAAATATCTCGGTTCACAACTCAATCAACTCAACATTCAACTCACCCTAAACACTAATCACCAATAAACTGGATTTCTACAACGAATGCGCACATAATCAACCTCAACCTGTAGGAGAAACTTATGCCCGTCGACATAAGCTAACAACGCTCTCGCACGCAGTACGCCAAGTAAACACCACACTTATACCGAGGTATAAGGCAATGATAATACAACTCAACATACATCATCAACTCATATACAACTCATCCTACACCAACTCAACCAACAAAACACTCTAAACATCCAAAATGACCAAAACAGCCCGGAAGCCACTTATCCTAATACGACTCAACTTCACCTCAAAACGCCTAATAACTCACAAAACAACATACAATCCATACTCAACAGTAATTCATATTCAATCATATCAACACAAAAATATACATACATATATACATTCACAATTTGGTAAGTGCACTTACACCTTGAGATAATACCTACTCACCTCAGCCTAACAATAATAAATGTCTCTGCCTAGCTAATCCAAGTGTCGTTTCCCACGCCCACGCCTAATAAAAAAACAATCTTAAAAATACAATTACTACTTCCTACAATCAACCTCGTTTTAGTTTTTAACTATCCAACTTACAACAATTATAGTTATCAACTTAACAACTCTACGTGGGAAATATTAATAATAAAAAACGAAATTCCAACCACCCCAACACAATAAATTTCGCCCCCTCCCCTAGCCCAATTTTCAACACTCTAAATAATTTCTAGTCAAACCAACAATCAATTCTCCCAACTAATCCATTTCTAACAACCTTTTAATCAAAAAGGCAATTATTAATCAACTTACAAAATCCTATCTCGATATAATTTCTCTCCAATCAACATCAAACTAATAACTTATACTTCAAACAACTATATTAAGGTCCCATAACATCATAATACCATTTAAGGAAATTTCCGTAAAAGTCAACTCTCAAATCAACACATTTCCATCCCCAAAATCGATTATAATCACCTCAAATCATTTAATCCATGTCAGATGAAACTTATACCATTTAGTCCCAAAATTCAAAATCATAAAAGTCAAACTAAGTCAATTCTCCAAAACTTAAGAAAACATCACAAAGTTCTTCAAACTTTATTACCTTGGTATCTATTTACGAGAGAAAATGTTCAACAAATTTGTAAAGCTTCGAAAGAACAAATGCAGAGGGAAAGACGGAGGAAGAATTTTTTTTTCTTCCTAGGGGGTTCGCCAAATGGGGATAAAAGTGGCCGATAGGTTCGATGAAGACGATGAATAAATGAATGTAGGGTCGGTGGAAGATATTTGATGTTTCTATAAGTCCCGTGAGTTTGCGGTTTGACAACTCGCCCTCGGCTTAACAAATTTAACATACACTTATTTCTACCAAAACAATATTAAAACAATACTTATACTCTTAATGGGTTGGTTTCTAATTTTGATTTGCAGCCTGCTTTAGGCATATGACTGGTAATAAGTCATATTTATCCAAAATAGAGAAAGTCAGAAGCGACTATGTTACCTTTGGTGGAGGCGAAAAAGGTAAAATTATTATAAAAGCGGTTGTCGGTTGGCCGAGGGGTCGCCAGTTAAGACGTGTTACTAGTTGAAGTGTCTCATCAGAATCTCTATCAAGATAGTCACTGCGCGACAATGGTACGGGGCGTTGATTTCAAAGAAAGAAGCATGCTATGTGAATAATTTCAGTGATCAAACTATTATGCAGGGAACCAGATCTTCTGACAATTGATATCTCTAGACTCGAAAAAGGGCTATGTCAAGAAGGGTTCAAGAAGATGTTGAACTATGGCACAAAAAGCTTGGACACACCAACTATGGGAACATTCAATAACTAATATCTAAGGAAGTTATGTGAGGTCTACCAAAATTGGTGGTAAAAGAGACAACCTGTGGGGAATGTCAGGTGGAAAAATAGACTAAAGTGTCCCACCAATTGTTACAACAGGTGGTTACCACTAGAGTATTGGAGCTTCTCCATATGGACTTAATGGGACCAATGCAAGTTGAGAGCATTGGAGGAAAGAAGTATGCATATGTTGTGTTGATGACTTCTCATGATTCACGTAGGTAGAATTCATTAGAGAGAAATCAGACACATTTGAGGTATTCAAGTAGTTGGCCATTCAAATTCAGAGAGAAAAAGGTGCAAACATAATTTCCATACGAAGTGACCATGGAAAAGAGTTTGAGAACCTTATTCATGAGTTTAGAAAGGAGTAAGGCATCAAACTTGAGTTATCTGCTCCTATTACTCCACAGTGGAATGGTATTGTTGAAGGGAAAAATAGGACTCTTTAGGAGACGGCTCATGTCATGCTGCATGCAAAGAAGATACCTATGAAGTTCTGGACTGAGGTTATCAATACAACATGTCATATTCATAACAGGATCATACTGAGACCAGGTACAGACACCACAACATATGAAATATAGAGGGGAAAAAAATTGAATGTACAATATTTTCATATTTTTGGCAAGGCTTGCTAAGAATTTGGTCGACGAGAGTGTAGACAAAAGTTTGATATCAAGGCTGATGAGGAGATTTTTTTGGGGTACTACAGACATAGTAGAAGTTTGAGGGTCTACAACAAACGCACCCAAGTGATCATAGAATCTATAAATGTCAAAGTAATACATCAAGATATTATCTCTGTAGAAAATCAACCGCATGTCCTCCAACCGCGAATCACAACGACCCAACTGCATGCATTTACATCGAACAAATTACAATCCATCACCATCGAAATGGATTGAACTTACAACACATATTCAAAAGAATCACCCATCGGGAGTAGGGTCATAGGTCAATTAGATGAAGGTATGACCACCAGGAAGAAGAATAGAGTTCACTATAGAAAGATGGTGGGTCTACTTAGGGAAACATATTTTATTTCCAAGGTAGAACGAAAGGATGTAAAGGCAGCCTTGCTAGATGAACATTGGATCAATGCTATGCATGGGAAGACCAGTCCGGGGCTGAGAGGAACGATGTAATGAGTTGAGCTCGACTGCACAACCACAATGTGATAGGAACAAAATGAATATTTAAGAACAAGTCTGATGAGTTTGGGAATGTCACCAGAAATAAAGCCATACTGGTAGCTCAGGGGTATACCTAGATTGAGGGAGTTTATTTTGTTGAGACATTTGCACCAGTAGCAAGACTTGAAGCCATCAGATTGCTGTTAGCTTTAGCCTATCTATTGAACTTCAAACTGTAAATTGCATGGATGCTAAGAGTGCCTCTTTGAACGCATAGTACAAGAAGTGTGTCAAAACAAATTCTTAAGGATTCATTGATGCATCGACTGCATCAAGTATGCATTCAAAAAGGCCCCTCTATGTACTGGGGAACAGTTCCCCAAGAGCTTGGTATGAAAGGCTGAAGATCTTCCTCTTGAAGAATGGATATACCGGAGGAGGTGTGGACAATACTTTATTCATCAAGAAGGAAAAATATCAGCTGATCGTTGCTCAAATATATGATGATGATATAGTGTTTGGAGGAGTGTCAAACCAATTGGTAAAACAGTTCGTCCAACAGATGGAAGCTGAGTTCGAGATCAGGATGGTTAGTGAACTCAAATACTTCTTTGGATTTCAGATCAATCAGATGGAGGATAACATATTTATCTCACAAGCCAAATATGCTAAAAATATTATGAAGAAGGTTCGACTAAGAGACTATCAAGTCTAACAGTAATACCTTGCCATACTTAAAGATGACCAAGGATGCAGCATGGGAAGTCTTGTATATCGCTGCTTTTATAGAAGAACGATTGGGAGCTTACTCTACTTAACTAGAAGCAGACCTGACATAGCTCATTTTGTTGGAGATTATGCAATATTTCAGGCTGACCCCAAGGAGAGCCATCTAAATTTGGTCAAAAGGATACTTAAGTACATTCAATGTACTTTCAATCATGATTTGCTATATACTTTGATACTAACAACTCTCGTGTTGGATATTGCGACAATTAATCAGTAGGAAATACTGAGGCCAGAAGAGTACATTCGAGGATGTTTTCGCACAACCTTGCTTTCATGATTTAGCAAGAAGCAAATTTATGTGTCTTTTTCTACTATTGAGGTTGAATACATTGCTGCTGGAAGTAGTTGCACTCAACTACTTTGGATGACACAAATGTTTGAAGAGTATGGTGTCAAACAAAGTGTTAGCGACTTTTATTGTGACAATACGAGGCCATCAATGGTTTAAAGATCCAAGTACCATAAGAGAACAAAAACACATCGATATAAGCCATCATTTTATTAGAGAATTGGTTGAAGATAAAGTGATTAACTTGGAGCATGCGAGCAATTCGACAAAATGTGTGGTCGACATCTTCATCAAAGGGTCGGATATGACTAATTTGAATACATGCGACCGCCTTAGGCTCACAGGTGATTGAATAATAACACTATCAAATTGTTATGACACAATTTGGAGTCAAGTGTTATAACAATTGGATGGTCAGTGCTCAACGCTTATTTTTGAAAATGGCGGTTATCAAGGTAAAATTGCATGCAGCTTTACGGAGATCACTGGAAAGCAATTTTCTCTCATCACTCATATGCACTCAACCTCTACAAACACATCAAACAATCAGATAATCACACAACCTCTTCACATTCGAAAAAGCACTCCGGCAAAGAAACACTCTCAAATCCTCACCAAAAACACAATGTCTCCATCCTAAATAACATTTATCTCACATAAAAACGGTGAAAACACGCCAGCGCGCGCTTACTCGTGTTCAAGCAAAGAAAAAAAGGTAATCATCGAGGCTCTCACAAGCCTAAACTTGTTGGAGAAACCTGAAGTGGAAAACCTATTCCACTTTAAATGGTTCCACCAAGAGTTAATTTTGTTAAGCAATTAGACGAAAAACTTCTCCAAGCCTAAAACTTTCTTGGAAGAAGAATGTGGCCCATGATGAACCAAATCTAGGGCATAATGATCAAATTCAAATTTTGAAAGAGCAGTTGGTTGGGTGGAGAATGAAGCATTTATGCCCCCCTCCAACTGTGGATGACATTGGTAAGACTCAAAATCCTAGTTCGATTCTTTAGAGAAAGAGTGTAGAGTAATCGATACTCGATTGTGACCAAGCAGTATAAAGCGATAGCGCCGATAGACGGTAAGTAGAGTATGTACTGATGTATGGATGCTAACCGTCTGACGAGAAGAATATCACGGTGATAGGTGTTTGTTCCCCGAGATAGTCAGAAGTACGAGGTATCAACTAAGGCCAAGGGATACTATGGATTTAAAACTAGCTACAAGTCTTCTAAGACTCATAGCTCAAGTAGATCCAACTATGGTCGGAATTCGCCGGTATGAAGGAAACTAGAGAATAGCAACATAGAGAAAGTAAAGTGTCAAAGCGGGGCGTAATAAAATACCTGAGGAACAGAGTCCTTTAGTACGTACAGGAGTCACCGCCGAAAGGAAGGTCATGATTCTCTTGTGGAGAATCAGATGATGATGATGTAGTAGTGGTTTCCTACACCACTAGTAAGAAAGTAGGAGAAGGACTAAGGCTAGTATTGACGCCGAGAAAGAGAATTTCACTGTGCACAAGAGAGTAGAGATTGCGCTATCACGAGCCCGCGAAGCAGCCGATGTGAGGAATTGGAGAGGATGGCCGAGACGAAAGGCAATTTAAGAAAGTTAAGGCTAAGGCCAAGAGGCCTAGTACCGATCAAGTTGGGGGATCTGCTCCTAAGAAAAGAAAATAAGTGGTTATCTCACCTAAGAGCCTCAGTAGGGTGACAGCTTGCTCCTCGACGCCGACGAAGTCCGAAGAGGGATATCATTTATCCTCAAGCATCCAAGTGGTTAGCTGAAAAGGATGACAACAAGAACGTAGTCAATAAATGTGAGGATTGCCAAGGATGTTCTTGATACACCTAACGGTGTGAGCAGACTGTTAGAATCCTACACCGCTATCGACAACCTCATAATCGACAAGAATTCCTGGATCGCGCCTGTGATACAATGTCCGGATCTTAACACGAAATTAACGATAATTGTGGTATAATCAATTCTACTAATTATTAAGATCTCTCAGAATTGATATCCACTAATTCAGACATGACAATAACAGAAAGAATAAATTACTAAAACTAAAAGACACACAAGATTTACCCTGGTTCACCCTCAACGTGAGAGCTAATCCAACCTCCTGCAGATCCACTAATAATCACCGAAAGAATTGTTACATGACTTCAAGAATCCATCTCTACCATCCAGAATTGATGTGCTAAAACACTCAAATCTCTATAAACAAGATCTCTCAATTTAGTATTTTTCATAGACAATTTAAACCCCAATTATAAATTTTCATAATATTTTTTCTTTCTTAAGTCTCTCATGAATTTATCTTAACCTCACCTTAAGGTGATGATATCTCACACCTAAATTACTACACAAGAAAAGAGCATTTATATGTTTCACTAATCAACCTAAAAGAATTACTTTCTCTTCAAAAAAAGTCACATTAATTACCTATCAAGTAGTAATTAATTATTCTACAAGAAAAGTCTCAAATAGGTAATAAACTTTTCCTTTTTTGTTCCCCAATTATTTTTTTCTCCCACTATTTTCTAACTAATTAGACTTCTAGAATAATCCGGCTTCTCTAGTAATTAGTCTTCACGCACCAACAATCTCCCACTTGAAGACTAATTTCGTGATCACCTAACTCCACTAAAGTTTCGATCCTGACTTCAATGTATTTTCACCAATAATAGAACAACCTTGAATGTCACCAACTTGACTATCAAGAGATACCCAAACTTTGCCATGTTGGAATTTCACCACATTGAAATAACACTATGTTCTTTTCTACCTACCTGAGCTTCTGCAGATATTCTCCCGAGGTACTTAAATCCCCTCAAAGCCCCGATCGTCATTAATGAATCTCTTCTTCTTCCTTGTTGGCTGACAACTCCCACTTAATCACATTCATTAATCAATTTTTCAGTTAGCTAAATCTTAAGAGGTCGGGAGTCCTCTTACCTCGCGCCTTTGAACACGCCGACGCCGGATGATAACTTAACACGCCTTCTGCTGCATCTCATAAAGATTCAAGAATCCCACAAGATCTCATCAGACTTCAACCAGGACTTTACCCACAACAAAAATATTTCTAAATAATCGAAAAACTCCATTTTTTCAAGACAACAAGCTTCTACCACCATCCAAGAAACTACCATGTCGATTTCACCAAGGCTCAGTATTAACCGATATCCCACAAACTTCTCCAAGCCATCCCCACCAAACGATCTACCATACTGAATGAACCCTTTCGACTACGGGGCCTATCGCGATCTTCACCTAACAATGCTCCTCAATGAACAACATCAAGAATGGGTCCTCCTTTCGCACTTCACTTGACCTTCCATCATATCTTTCGAGCAATTCGATGAATCCACACAATCAAAAATCAATCTCGACCTATCGCTCACATTGCATTTCATCGTGACTATCGATAATCGAGCAATCCACATGATCCTCAACCGCACTTCAAAACTGCTTCCGAACAAGATTAGTCCATCAGATCTGGGCAACAAATCTAATCCTCTAATCTTCCATATAAAACAGTTTGATAAACCTCAAAACTCACATTACCCATATCACAAATTTCCTCCAAGAATCTTTGGTGTACTCGATGGCCCTTCCCAACCAAGATCTTCAGCGATAACCTGTGTTGTGCCAATTCACACCACAAATCTCCAGGGATCTTCCATCTTTAAGACAAACCTTTCCATGAAATCTTCAGTGATAACATATGATGCTCCAGAATCAAACCCAAGAGACAATTCCATCTTCCAATTATTAGTCCTACCAAGCAGCCTTCACATTCAGACAACGCCATTCTTTCAACCTACCATAAAACATCTAAATAGGTTTACGATCATCACAACTTC
The DNA here is from genome assembly GCA_019722365.1 of Lithospermum erythrorhizon. NCBI lineage: Eukaryota > Viridiplantae > Streptophyta > Magnoliopsida > Boraginales > Boraginaceae > Lithospermum > Lithospermum erythrorhizon. The sequence continues at coordinate 6,566 of JADFUC010001823.1, read as the reverse complement.
GCCCGATACCAATTGTTAGAACTTACACCATTATCAAAACCCTATAATCGACAAGAACTCCTGATCCCGCCTGTAATACACAACGCCAAGATCTTAACCCGTAATTAACACACTATGGTATCATCAATTATACTAATTCACAAGATCTATCAGATGGAATCATCGATGCCACTCTCAAACCCGGCTAGCATCATCGAGAGTCGGGTACCAAAGGCTCTCAAAGCGTGGCCTACCAAGGGTCAACTTCAAGCTTCTTCTCTAAGCTTGAAATATGTTGTACTCCACAAGCCTGCCATAGCAAATCTTGTGCCTACTTCGAACAACACCAATGTGAGTGAAGCTTTGGGGAAAGTGTTGTATGTGTTGGGGTCATACCAAGAATTAATCATTGGGAAGGTGATATTTGATCAAATTGTGTATCACTCGAAGGCTAGTGCCAAGCAGAAGCCTACTAGCTTTCCTAGTTTAATCTGTAGTCTGATAATCAACCAACATTCAAATGTGCTGAAAGTTGAAGATGGTCTTGGGAAGGATGCCAAGTCACTAACCATCGCGACAAGTTGGATGATTTAAAAAGTACGTCATAGATGTCGAACGCTACTAATAAGACTAAGACTCCGAGGCCGACTGGTGATAAGCTTGTTACTATGTTGATCAAGGCTTATGAAATAAGAAAGCAACAAATTGAAAGTGTGAGATTCAGTCAACAAAGTCGTAGCATGAATTGCAAAGCCAAGATCCGGCTCGGAGGCCATTGTCTCCCTCCGGGGCTTGTCAATGACCCTACCACTACCTCCACTATTGTTCTCAATAACGTATTTCCTTGATGTCAGCTGAGACTTCTAAGTCTCCTATGTAATTTCTCTTCTTCGGACATATTTTTCAGACAAATAGGAGGAGTATTTGTTATTTGTGGTATTTTCTGAATTTCTTTGTTTTGGTTTTCTATGTCCAACTGGTACTGATAGTTGGCCTGACTGTGGTTCTGTTAATGTTCAGCGTTTGATGATTTCTGTGTTCTTTCTCACTCAGTGGAGCGATGGGGCCATAGAGATTGCAGAAAAACTTACCCAAAGTGGGGGGAGTTTAATGGGTGAGATGCTTGATTTAAGTTTTTCTATTAACGCAGTACCACCGTTTATAACAGCTGGTCTATAATACTGAAGGATACTCTATAATGCTTGGAAGGTACTGGTTATCATGCATTCATCTAAGATGAACTGGGTTACACATTGTGTGTCATTTACTTTATTGTTTCATGTTATTTTTCTCGTGATTGCCATTATCAATTGTCCTTTGACCGCTGGAGTCACTACTGATCGCTATAGGAATAGTTCACCTTTTCAATCATTATCATCATCCGGAACATTGGATCAAAGTCATCATCTTCTGAATTCTCAAATGACAACCCCATGAACGCTATCGATGTGAAAGCCTGTCTAAATACAATAAACTCTATAAATTAATACTACGGGACCAAGAAAATTTATTAATTAAAGAATTAATAATTTATATTAATTAATATTTTATTAATTTATAATGAAATATTCAATTTACAAACACATTTCAAACTTCCACTTAATTATTGTACAATACATGTACGCATATTAAATGAAGGGCCCAATTTGAAAGAACCCTTCAATCTCCCACCTTATTAAAGCGACAATACCAGTTCTTACAATAATAAGAAAAATTAGAGAGGAGATTCAAGGTGAAATTGATTTCAACAAAAAACAAATGACAATTGAGTCATTTTTCAAAAAACCTTCATAAATCATTCATGTAATATGTAATATATAAGGAATTATTAATTTATGTTTTATATGGGTCTATAGAAATTATCAAAAATGTATTATCTTATAATTTTAGTAAATTATTAAATTAGCACTGGCCCCTCGAGTGTGATCGCAAAATATTATCTGCAGCTTTATTAATATTCCGAAGATAATTTATCCAATTTTCACTGTAGTTGATACACCAAAAAATCTATAAATTCATACTCCATAAATTAATAAACTCTCTAAGATAGTAAATTTTTCCGGGCCCGACTTGAGTTAGTTAAAAAAATTCTAAAAATCGATAAAATAATAAGATAATAATTGTTTTAGAAAATCCCTTATCAGATTAGCTCCCCAAAGATTATTGCAAATTAATACCAAAAATATAGAAAGTATTAATTTTATAGTTGTTTATTTTCTTTTAAAGTTCAAATCTTGTTGAAATTCATATCTAATTTTTCTTATTGCATCAAATAGTTCCGTTGTTCTGTTTTTGAATTATAACATAAAATTTTGAAGATTTTATACATCAAGAGTATTTATTTCGCGGAATAAGTTTCAAAAGTTATTTTGAATGTTAGTAGCCACAACTTCTTCTAAACTCTAGATATGCATTATTTCCACCTGGATAGTTCATTAGATTGTCGTTTTCCATCTTATTACGATAGCTAATATATTGTCTCGAGATTGAGTTTCTTTGTCAATAGTGGTTCATCTAAATTTCTTTCAACGTCACTGCTCAAGCGAATTTTATAATGTCTGAAACAATTCACTCTTTTTGAATTCTGAATTTTTTTTCATCAAAGTTAGTAATGCCAATTCATAGCATCAAATACATTTATCTTTTCAAGACGATTATTGTTTCAAAAAGCCAATTAATTAATTCGTATATATTTGTTGAATATATATATCTAAATACATTAATTCAAAGTTTCAAGAAGCCATTCAATATAGATTGAATTAAATTCTTCATATAGTTAAATTAAAGTATTCATGTACTGAAAAAAAACTCTTTAAATTAATAAACTATTAATTTATCGATAATTAATAGTTCTCTAAATTAATAAATTTCACCGATCCCGACATTATTACTTAAAGAGCTTTTACTATAAATTGTAAAAAATAAAATAAAAATAAATGGAAAAACAAGAATTATTAATTTGAAGATCCTATTTCCGAAATGGGACATGCCAAAATATGTATCTTTGAGAAGTTTTTAAATAATCGAAAGATTAATTTATCGAAGTTTCTATCAGAAGTTGATAATTGCAAAAAATAATTAAAAAGAACGAAAAAAATCACACAAATACATACTAATCGTGTAAAAAACCAATTATTAATTTAGCACCCTATCCCTCGTAATAACCTGGGTAATAATTCATCAATTAATAAATTAAAATGTGGAGTTATTAATTTAATTAACGTGAATTGGACCCACTTTATATTTCATGGACTATAAATGTGATGTTTGGAAGTTAATAGTTGAGATAAGCCAAACCGGGAGACATCGCTTAAACTAAAACGATCGGATTTTCACCGCATAAACAAAACAAGGCCTTAAGAAACAAAAAAATCCCATCTCCCTTCCCTACAAATAAGCCCCTCCCCCTCTCCCCCTTGATTTTTCTTTCTTCGATTTCTCCTCCATCTCGCAAGCTTTGGCCCTCAAATTTCTTTAGAAGTTTCTCATCATCCTCTTTCGATCCAAGGTAAAAAGACCGAATCTTCGTATTTCATGAAGTTTTAAACGGGGTCGACTTCTTGTTGACTTTTTTTGTATTTCGATTTATATTGCCACAAATTATTCTTAGGCCTTAAATTAGTTGTTCTCGAAGCTAAAGTTAAGAATTTGGATGAGTATTTCTGATGTTTCGGTGATGTTCACTTTTGTGAATTAGTTTGACTTCGATTTTGAGTTTTAATACGGCATAAGTAATTATTATCTAAGCTTAGATTATAGTATAAGAGGCGATAATAACCGGTTTTTGGGTAGAAAAAATGTTGGTGTAGTTGTGTTGACTTTCGAGTTGGGACTTTGGGTTGACTTTTTCAAAACATTTTTAATGGTAAGGCATACTTAGACCTTTATTATAGTTGTTTCAGGTGAAAAATTGTGATTATAATGCTTGTCGGATGAATATATGTCAAATTAGTTTTATTGATTCGGGGTAGTAAATGGCTTCGAGGTTAAGGGTTGTTAGAAACGGGTTTAGTTAGTTGAAAGGTCGATATTTTTGGGTCGACTAAAATTGTTCTAAAGTGTTAGAAATGGCATTAGTAGGGGGCTTAAAATGGTTAAGGCGTTGTTTGAAATTGTGTCGCTTAGTTTATCGCTTAAGTATAACTAGTAATATTTTTCCTAAATCGTTAATGGCACTAAAATTTGTTAAAAGAGAATTTATAACGGTTTTGTAGTAATTGTACTTTCAAAGTGATTTGTTTAGACTCTAACGCCGAGAAAAGCCATGGATCGACATTTCGGGCGCTACAATTAAATTAAGGGGATTTATCACTGCGTGATAATATATTATTTACCTTGGAGTTAAGTGCTGAGCAAATAGATACGTGACTACATAATTGTTTTATGAATTTATATGATAGTGTAAATTGGGAAGCAAGTAAATGTCGAATGTGATGATGGATGTATTATGTATATTATGGTATGTTTTATATGAGATTGTTGTATTATGTATATTATGGGTGCCATATTAAGATTGTTGTGTGATTGTTGCATGGTTGTTTTATATGGGATTGTTGTAGTTGTTGTGATGTTAATTGAGTTGTGTGTTGTTATGTTTTGTCATGATTGTACAAGCTTGGGCGCGATGTCAAGGTCGGGTCATGCTTGGTTTCATATAGGTAGTCACACTATTGCATGTCATGTTTGAGTCGCATCAGACGATTCCGCAGTCGGGCGCCCGGCATCATTATAATCGAACACCGTAATCACCAAACCGATGGACGATCAAGTAAAAACTACTGCTTCCTTCAAAAAATAAGATACATGTAATATTTCCAAAATAATCACAGCTTTAAAACTTACAATCCATCGTGTGATATTCAACCAACCAACTCCATATATATACAACATATCCCAAATAAACAAGACGCCGACATGCTACAAAAGAGAGTAAAGATCGACTCAAATACAAATGACCATCATTGACAAGGCTAAAGTTTCAAAAGGAAAATACAATGAATCAAATACTGACAACACATCAAAATCGATCGGTGATCCTCTCAAGCACCATGTGCTCACTCTACCACTTAACAAAAACTCTCAAACAAATTGGCTCAATCGTCAACTCCGCACAAATGAAATGTCGCCCAATACGAAAAGGGGTGTAAGTCGCGGTTTAGTGAAACTTAACACACGGGTGAACTTCCCATACGGAACAAGTCAATCAATAATATAATAGTCAAATATGAATAAAAATAAATATATCCGTAACTACCTAAAAAGGTCATACAACATGATTCCACGAAGTCTGCATATAATACAGAAGATATAATATAAGGTTTCAAAGCATACAATCTGCAAAGAAATCAATAGACTCAACAACGACTAAAACTCTAGTCATCAAACCTCCTATCTCTCATATCCCCACCAAGATACCATCTCCTCTAACGCCAAGATACGCTCAATCCGCTCCACCGCAGAATGGACTAATCAATAATCACCCCGCACTCATACCGCAAAGATAAGGCCAAAACCGCACTTATACACAAAGTATAAGTGCACACCGCACTTATACACAAAGTATAAGGCACACGCACTCATACACTAAGTACAAGTGCACACAGCCTCTTATACACTAAGTATAGGCACACCGCTTCCATACACTAAGAGGCACACCGCACTTATACACTAAGTATGCGCACACCGCACTTATATAATAAGTATAAGGCACATATCGCCGCATATCCCCGCAAGGAAGCGAGAAATACCTAACCCCTAATCATCTCTCTTATACACTAAGCGTATAAGGCACACCGCTTCCTTATATACTAAGTATAAGGCACACCACACTATACACAAAGTATGTTAGCACACCGCACTTATACACTAAGTATAAGGCACATATCGCCGCATATCCCTGCAAGCGAAGAGAGTCACCTAACCCCTAATCATCCCAACATGTCAAATCCTCATACTCAAGTCACCTCAAGTCATAGATAACTCTAACCATCACCTTCAATAACCGCCTACTCTACTCCCAAACAATATCCAAGCACACCTACTAAAACATCTACCAATCGTAGTCAAACACAATCACTTTATTGTCATTTAATCAAGTCATTACGTAAACTTAAATATAAGCTTGGAGTTCAAGCTTATTACTTACCTCAAGCAATCTTCAACGCCTACGTAATATAATCACATAATCATATCATGGTTTACAAACGAATCACACATAATCATGGCCAATAATATGTTCACACAATTTAAAATGAATACGTAAAGTAACACCCGAGATAAGTACTCACCTCTCACAGCTACCACAAAACCTCCACGAACACAATCACTAACGCCTCTTCACAATCAACGCTAAACAAACAATCTGTAAAGTATAATCAAGACCTAATACTATACCCCGCATTCTAGAAGATACATAACCAACTCTTAGGGGAAATTATCTCAAAACAAATGAATACGACGGATAAACCATCAATTATAATCCCATCGGACACAACCCAATCGATCCCCTCGCTATAATTCCATCTTATTACTTAATCATTACAAATCAACTTATAAGTCATTAGCAACACAACTGAACCAGCACACGT
>JADFUC010001626.1:0-67931 GCA_019722365.1 Lithospermum erythrorhizon | reverse complement strand
ACCATTGTACTTCGTTCAGTTACGTATTGCTAATAGGCCTCCCAATCTGGAAGACCTCCCGGCCGATATATGTCCCAAGTGATAGATGTTTCCCCTTAAGTAAATAAGGTATTCGTAGTGGGGCTCAGGGCTTCATGAGAATGCCCGGACAATGCTCGAGAAACACGATCATACGTGTACAAAAACGCCTGGCATCCTTATATCTCGGCGACTCTGAGGTCCTTTTGCTCACATAAAGAATTTCTTGACCCATTCCCGATAGCAGTTGTATATCGAAATTCCCCGTCAAAATTGATAGTATCACCTAAGTTACTTCATTGGAGACTATGTCGATTTTTTCAGCATCTGTGAGGGGATCACTTCAGACGTCATGGTGTGATGAGTAGATAAAAGAAGATGGCGGATAATCTCATCACTTTGTCCAAAGGTCTTTATTACAGTCCACACACCACTCCCGTAGTCAGTTTTCTTAAGCTGCGGCCATGGTTTGGCATGACCCTTGAATAGAGGAGTATATACAATGAGTTCTGTACGATCATCCAAGGTAGCATCTGCAAATGTGATGCGTCCCGACAATCTTTTCGATGAATGTGACCATCTCCAAAATCCTGCAGAGTGATATAACAAAAAATAGGTTAGAAGGAGGAGAGTATTGTGTGTATGCAAACACAAAGTGTCACAACTACAAAGTATCTCAGCTACAAGTATCTCGGGTACAAGGTATCTCGGCTACAAAGTATCTCGGCTACAAGTATCTCGGCTACAAAGTATCTCGGTCTGGTATCACCATTCTGGTATCTCGGTACAAGTATCTCGGGCATAAAATTGCTTTCGGTACCAAGTATCTCAAAATTTTAAAATATATCGGTGGTAAAGTACCTAGCGGACAAGTATCTTGGCTCCAATTTACTCTAAATGCAAAGATATGACATCATGCAAGAAAAAAGGGCAAACACATAATATTCTGCAAAGTATGGAGAGGATATTCCAAATGAAATGACACGTCCAAATACCTCACTGATTAGCAAGTGAATAGGCGGCTAGATCTCGTGCCCAAGCGAAAAGTCTAAATATGGAAGGGAAGAAATATAAGATACTCGAAAGGAACAAATGAGTGGCATGCATGCATATTTTATGCTTTTCGAATGCGACTCTACAACACACAGGAGACACATATGTTAAAGACGAATGCATGTATATATGCTTCCATGAGAAAATAAAATAACATCATATAAATCGGTGAAATTGAAGTCAATCATTGGTACATTTTTTAGTTGTCCTTATAATAGTGATAGTTCTGATGAGATTAAAAAGTACATCACGACTCCTTAGCATGAATCTTGGGCGAGGAATATCCCATTATCATGCAATAAAAGTTCCCACCCGATGTTCAAACACGTTCAAAGCATAAAATTCATTCTCACAAATTGAAAACATGTGAATATACTATATACGGAGATGTACGTGTATATGCATTCAATTGAAAATGATAGAAGATCGTAGCATGGCCGAAAATGCTGGCAAAATCACCTCAAAGTAATACTCATTAAATGGGGTCTTTAACGAAGGGATGAGGAACAACAAACAAATATATGTAACAAAATAACTAAGGCATGGGTTCTACTCAAGAATCAGGATAATATATTGCGATGGTAGGAATTGTTACCCATGAGCAATGAAAGTGCAGTAGAGTCGTGCCGTCACGGAATGAAGAGTTGAACTTCGAAGTTGAGGTGTGGTTATCTCTTGATGTTATGAACCTGTTGAAATTGAGGATGGTGTTAGCAACGATGAAGTAATGTTTTACAAGTAAACAAGTTGGAATACCAATACCAAAAGTTTATGCTTAATCGAGGAGATACCTGTAGGTAAAGATTTTAATGTTGCTTACAAATGCAATGGAGAGGTCATCAATAATGTGTGACTTTTATAGATGAGAAGTGCCCTATAAATGTGTTAGTGGGGGCAAAGAAAATGAAGATCATGGGAGTAAGGATGATGGAATCGTAGTTGAGGTCATCTTCAACGGTTGTTTCACTACTGATTCAATATTTTTGAGGAATGTTGGTTATTTCCAAAGAGAGATAAGTTGTTAACCTTTCCTGAATTTGGAAAATTTGAATAAGCATATCAAAATGTTGGCCAAGTGTGACTCTGTTGCGACTTGTAAGGCTCAAACGATAACTTCTTTTAATTCGGCGGATGGATTGAATTATTAAATCATTGAAGAAAAAAAAAAGCTTCCGTCTACTCAAGTTGCCGTCTTAATCATGTGTGATATGGATAAAAAATAACAATTTCTTCGGTTTGAGTCGAACTCGACTACTCTAAAGACTCGCCAAATTTCAGAGTACGTCGTCCAAGTTCGAGGGGGCATTTGTTGATAGCGGAAATTTATTCAATAAATATTCAAATCAAAATTAATTAATTAAATTCCACTTCAATAAGTTGTATTTTGGAATTTAGTTAATCAAGTCATACGGTCCAGTTAAATATTTATATGTGACGTTTATTACCAAATTATAAATCGTCACATAGAAAATTGGATCGTCCGAATTATAGTCATGAGAAATGGGATCATAATACATAATTATTTCCTCACAAAGTAAACTTGTGAAATAATTAAAGATAGATGATTATATCTTTTAAATAAATAAAAGATATAATTTATCGATCAAATCATATAATTATTCTTTAGTAAATCGGAAGAATAATTATCGGAGGAATCCCAGCTTGAGATCAATCGAAGTCGAGTCAAGACGGTGAAGCCCAAGTTCAAACCCAAGCCCAACACTCAAAATGCCTATAAATAGAGGCATTCATATTCGTTACAAGGGGAATTTTTTTCGTTTTTAGCAGGATACAAAAAAAAAAAAAAAAGAAAAAAGCTACAAAAATGGAGAACTTCTACGTCGAACTTTAGAGGCATCACGAAACTGGCCGCTTTGAATCTCCAGTCTTGGTATTCGAATCTTCAAGCATTCAAGCATCGAGTTCAAGATCAAGCTATTCAGGCCCTTGGTGAAATTATGCGACATCTAAGTGTTGAAGTTACAAGTGTTGCCGCAATCGGAATCCAAACGGCTATTAAGATACTTGACTTGTAATGTGAAGAGTAGAATGGGAAGATAAATAGAGATTGTACTCAAAATCATATCAGAATATTTCTTTGCAACTACTTATTTCCTTGTCTTTAATCATCATCTACAGAGCCTAAAATTTATCGTGGCACAAACAAATATCTGATTAAATGTGATTGGAATTAAATTAGAATTTGAATCACATAATTAAATTCATGCAAAATATATAATCAAAATTAGTGATACATATATTTATAAAATATGTCCAATAATTATTATTACAATAATTATTTCATGCATATATATAATAATATATAAATACTTGCAGTAATTATATTCATTATATATTTAATAACTGAATAATTATTGTGCATTTATCCTTTTAATGATTAATAACTAAAAGGATAATATTAAAAAAGAATAATTAGATTAAATAAAATCATTTTAAATTTAGTAATTACAATTACACTAATTAAATATGATATTTATTCATAAAAATTCAAAAATGAATTTACCATAATTTAAAACCTTAAACTAGGGTTTTAAAATAGGTGGGTTTTTCAAAAACCTGTAACAGCCTTGAATGTGACGTTGGATAACTTGATCGCCGCAGCTATAGACACGCCAGCACGGGGGGGGGTAATAACTTTCTGCGATAACTTTTGTTTTGTATGTCCATTATAATATTTGGGGGTAGAAGTTAGGAGTTTATGTTAGGGTTGTATTATTAAGCAGAGAGAGAAACTAAGCAGAAAAACAATGAGACCTTGCCTTAATCTGAAATATCTCACCTACACCTCCAACTTAACCATTTCATCATTGTCAAACTCACCAAACTCCCTCCTTCCTTCTTCCCTGGGCCGAAGCACACCCAGGCTTCCCATTTTTTTCCAATTTTCTTGGTGGAATCTTGTTACAACTTCATCCATATCTGACGGATTCTTGTCTCTCTTAATCATCTAAGGTATGTTTTTAACCTTCAAATCTAACTAGTTTGAGCTATAGTTGACTATTTATGATGTTTGACTTTTTGTTGACTTTTTGGATTTGGGGTTTTAAGACTTTATATGGTAGGAATGTTACATCTAAGCTTGGATATTGTGAGTAGAAGTGGTTATGATTGATTTTAGTGGTTGAAATGTGTGGAAGTTTATAGTTGACTTTTAGGTTGACTTTTCCCAAATCAAATTTTAGTTGCAAAAGTATGTTAATGGACTTTGTTAGAGATGTTTTGGAGTTTGAGTTGTGACTTTTGTGTGGTTGGTGGAGATTATGTTAAGATTAGTTGGGTAAAGTGAGTAGTAATTTGGGTATTTAGATTTAGGTGGTTAATGATGGATATATTAGGTTTTGAAAAAAGTCGATTTTGGGTTGAATAGAAGTTGTTTAAAGTGTTAGTGTTTGGAGAAGTCGTGGCCGATTGGCTTGAAATGTGATGCTTTCGAATTTTGTCGTTTTATTAGTCGGTTTAACTCGCGTAGTAATCTTTTTACCTTAAGTTATAATTGGTAACTAAAACGGTTGTTAAGTTGGATAGATAACTAAATAGAGTTATTAATATGGTAGTAAGTAGTAATTATATCTCTCGGGTGTTTTGATTAGGCGTTGAGCGTGGGAAGAGACACATGGACTAGTAGTTTCATTGCCAGCCAAAGTGATTATTTATCTCACGGGTGTCGATTAACTACTTGATTGCGGATATGTGTATGATTTGTGTTAATTGTATGTTGAATATGAATTGTTGGTTGAGTTGTTGGGTCGTGTCTGTGGTTTCATGAGTCGTATAGGTGTTTTGAGGTGATGTCGAGTCGTATTAGGATGAGTTGTATATGAGTTGATGATGTATGTTGAGTTGTATTATCCGGTATTTTATACTTCGGTATAAGGGGTGTATTTGCTTCGTACCTCGTTCGATTTGGTGACAACTTATGTCGACGGGCATAAGTTCCTCCCTGCAGGTTGAAATTGATTATATCTTGCGTGGTTGTAGAAATTCGAATTTATATTGAGTTGATTGAGTTGTTGAGTTCTTGAGAGTTGATTGAGTTGTTGAGTTGTTGGAGTTGATTGAGTTGTTGAGTTCTTTGAGTTGATTGTGGGGATGAGTTACACATGTTGAGGAGGATTTGGTAAATGCGGATGGCGATCGGCGGGAGGGCGATATTGAGTAAGCTTTTGACGGTTCTGAAGAGATCCCCAAAGTTCCTTGGAGTAGGTTCACGATTGATCGTCGAGTTTATTGAGACTTGGAGTCCATTTTTTGATGCTATGGGTGTTGAGGGTGAGGCGAGGGGTCGAGTTCGCCGCTACGGAGCTGCGTGAGAGTGCTCGCGGTGGTGGGGTAATCTCACAGTATCTACATTGCTAAAGGGAGGACGAGGTGACTTGGGAGCATTTTGTAGCATTGTTCGGAGAAATTATTCGCCCAAGGTACCCACATGGTTTTCTTTAGAGAGGATCTAGGAGTTTTTGATGACTCGAGGTGATCAATCTATTGAGGAGTACGAGGCGATTTAGTGAGTTATGGCTGGCTGCAAAACATGCGCCCACGACCGAGGAGTAGAGGATTCCAGAATTCGAGATGGGTTGATATGGGAGATTCGCCACCATATATCCTTGATGACTTTCACCAATTTCCGAGTTGAGGAACGCTGCATTGAAGGTAGAGATGGGTAGGTGAGCTTGAGGCCCGAGGGTCGAGAAGAGGGTGCGACGAGGGAGGCGGTTAGATGCAGGTGGATCATACAGTTCGGGGTCCCGGAGGAGGACCTTTTCGGCCGACTCGTCCCGGCTAATCGTTTCGGTGCGCCTGGTCGAACTATTCAGCTTGTTCCTTGTATGCATTCTCGAAAGGGGTGTCCTTGGGTTCCGAGAGACATTCGATGTTTCCGTTGTGTGGCAGATGGGTCATAGAATTCAGGATTTTCGAGAGAGATGATTTGCTTTCGATGTCATGATGCAGGCACGTTGCTAGAGATTGTCACCGGTATTCCGAGTGGGCGGGCAGTACATATTCACCGGCCACGGTCTATGGGAGGAGGGGTATCGGAGAAGCCCAGATGAGGGGATTTGGAGACATGGGAGGTCGGGGTCGTGGAGTTAGGTACCCGAGGGGGCGTGGTGGGTAGCGAACCCGGAGAGGTGCTAGCGAGAGGCGGTCAGTAGTTACTCGGCCTTTGGATACTCCTAGGGTGCATTGGCCAGTACCTTATTGTTATATTGTCACGGAGGCTAGGGTACTTTTTGTTTCTTGAGAGCTATTCATTCTTTTTATTTCCAAAGTTTGTGGATATGCAGCCTTTATGTCGGGAGTGCTCTTTGTTCCATAATATTATGACCCTTTAGTTGGTGGGTAGGTTGAGGTTAGACATGTATAGAGATTGTCACTTAAGAGTGAGTAATCAATTGTTAGTTGTGGATCTACTTCCGTTTGGTGGTAGGTTTGATCTTATCTTGGGAATGGTGATTCTGCGGAACATCGCCAAGGTGTTTGCTACGAGGAGATCATTTTGCTAGTCCGGTGAACCGGATATTGTGTTTGAGGAGATAGGATTCTACCATCAAGGTTTATTTCCGGCCTTTGGAGGCAGGGAAGTTGATGAGGAAAGGTTGTCTTTGGGTATGCGGGTATGTGGTCGACTTGGAGAGAGCAGGTTAAAGGATATGCTTGAGTGGTCGGTGGTATGTCGGCGTTTTCGGAGGAGTTTGGGTTTTACGGAGAGAGAAGTGGAGTTTGCGGTGAGGTAGTTAAAGTGCTGGCAGTACATTGCGCATCATAGAATGGCTCAGTTGAAGAGTTGATGGCTTCGATTGCGGGAACTACTTGATAAGGGGTTTTGTCGGACAGTGTTTATAAAGTGGGGTACACCGGTTTGTTTGTGAAAAAAGAAGATGGTACATTGAGGTTGTGTATGATTACAGGCGGGTTGAATAAAGTGACTATCGAAGCAGCTATCCGTTTACTGAGGATAGATGATTTATTTATTGATTAGAGGATGCGAGTATTTTGAAGATTGATTTGAGATCAGTACTACCGATTGAGAATTAAGGAGGGTGGCGTTCGAAATCGGCCTTTCGATCGAATACAGGCGTTATGAGTTTATGTGTCTTGGATTTGGGTTGGCTAATGCACCAGCAGCGTTCATGGATTTGATGAATCGGGTGTTGGGGAGTTTCTAGATAAATTTATGATTGTGTTCATTGATGATATTCTCATCTACTCGAGTGATGAGGAGGAGCACGAGAGACACTTGCGGATTGTGTTGGAGACATTGAGGCAGAAGCACCAATTTATGCGTGATTTAGTAAATGTGAATTACAGTTGGAGAAAATGCAGGTTCTTGGGCCATGTTATATCCAGGTGAAGGTATTTGTGCCGGTCCTCGAGAAGGTGGAGGCTGTGAGTAGTGGGAGGCGACCTACGAGTGTGGTGAGGTGAGGGGTTTCTTGAGTTTGGCTTGGTATGACGGAGGTTTTATCGAGATTTCGTTGATTGCGACTCCGATGTGGTGACGGATGGGTGTCCAGCTTTATTTGGGATGAGGATTGTGAGAGATGTTTCAAGGAGTTGAAGGAGAAGTTGACTCTTTGCCGGTTACAGGCTCTACCCGTCGGTATAAGGGTTTTGTGATCTATAGTGATCTTGCAAATTTGGTATTGTGTTGATAAAATGGAAGTGATTGCTTATCTTCTGAAGCATTTGAGGAACCATGAGAGAAACTACCCGACTCATGATCTTGAGTTAGCTGCGATTGTTTTTTGCGTTGAGCGTAGGCGTTACTAGTATGGGTTAGATGCGGATATTCACTAATCCGCAAAGTCTAAAGTACCTACCGACGCAGAGAGACTGAATTTGAGGTAGAGGAGATGGATAGGTTGCTCCGGTGATACAGTGTGACTTCTCGAATATCACTAGGGGGAAACTTGAATGTAGTAAAATGCTACGAGTTGGAAGGGGAAGGCGAAGGAGCTAAGCCGAGATAGGCGGAGTTGGAGTTCAGGCTTGATGTTGGTAGCGATGGTGAGTTGTTGGCTCGTGTGAGTTCGACATACTCTTTGATACGTATCTTGGAGTTGCGACATCGAGATGAGAGGCTAAAGAATATGATAGGGAGTAGGGAATGGGGCAGTAGATTCACGGTTGACAAAGGTGGAGCTCACGAGGATGGATGGCGGAGTTATGTGTACCCGTATTACGATGAGTTGAAGAAAGAGATTCTTGATGAGGCTCATAGTAACTCTTATAGCATGCATCTGGTAACCTGAGGTGTCTGAGGTTTGAAGTTGACTTATTGGTGGTGAAAATGAAGAGAACTTGTAGAGTTCATGGCGAAGTGTTGGTTTGTCGGCGAGGTGAAGCATAGACATCTGGCGGGATTATTCAAACGAGACTCTTCCTATTCACAGTGGGCGTGGGAGAATATTACCATGGACTTTGTATTTGGGCTTCTAGTCGTTAAGGCGAAATGATGGGATGCAGGTGATTATGGATAGAGGTATCGAAGTCGGCTCATTCTTCTAGTAGATCTCTTGATGGACTGAGAAGCTAGCGAGGACTTATGTTGATCAGATTGTGAGGTTGCATGGGGTTCCGGTGTCGTCATTTAGAACCGCCATGCGAGATTTATAGAGATGCAGGAGGGTTTCGGGGAGGCATTGGAGACTAGAGTGGAGTACATCTTTTCATCCCCAGACAGATGGGCAATCTAAGAGGACAATTCGGACATTGGAGGATATGCTTCGTCTTTGTGGCTGAGTTTATAGGGAGTTGGGGCCGATGGGTTGCCAGGTAGGTTAAACATATGTACTTGACTTTCATCTTTAGCATTGAGATGGCACCTTTTGAGGCGTTGTATGGGCGGAAGTGTCGGACTCGAGTTTGTTGGAATGAGGTAGGAGAGAGAAAGAGCGTATATGATTGAGTTGGTTGAGGAGGAGGTCGGTGGGCGGATCGAGGTTGATATGACATCAAGCGGCTCGGGATAGGCAGAAGAAGTATCTTAGATCGTCGCCGGGTAGACTTATCTTTCGAGGTTGGTGGCCAGTGTGTTCTTGAATATATGCAAAATTGGAAGAGGTTTGATGCGATTTGGGAGGAAAGGAAAGTTGAGTCCTCGTTATATTGGACCGTTCGAGATCTTGGGAAAGTTGGATCCGTGGATTACCGTTTGGCGTGCCTCGGGAATTGGAAAAAATTCACAATGTCTTCCGTATGTCTTGCTGAGAAGTATATCCCGGATGAGTACTAGCATTCTTGGCTAGGTACCGGTGGAGCTTGAAGAGGATCTCACCTTTGAGGGAGGAAACGGTGAGGATTCTTGATCGGAAGGAAAGGTATTGAGGAACAAAGTGGTGGCACAGGTGAAAGTGTTGTGGAGGAATCAAGCGGCGTAGAGGAGAGAGCGTAGGGAGCGAGGATATGAGGGCCGTTACCATGGCACCGGCAGCGGGGTAGGGTTGTCGTTGTTGTTTTGTTTTACGTACTATATGACTTCGAGTTGTTTCTGTGGGTCTTTCTAGAGTGGTTGTTGAGTTGAAATTCGGTAGAATTTTTATTAGGTGGGTAGACTGTAATAACCGTTTCGTATGTGCATTATTATAATATTATTTGAGGGTAGAAGTTGAGTTTATGTTCGAGTTGTGTTACTAAACCGAGACAAGAAACTAAACCGAAAACCAAAGCAGAGACCTTCTTATTTAATCTAAATATTTCCCTTCCTCCGCTTAACCGTTCGTCATTATCCAAACTCACCAAACTCCCTCCTTCCTTCTTCCCCAGGGCGGCCCTACTCACTCCCATGATTTTTTTCAATTTTCTTGGTGGAATCTTGTTCACTTCCATCCATAATCACAGTTATTCATCTCTTAATCATCATATGGTATGTTTTAACCAAATCTAACTAGTTTGAGCTATAGTTGACTATTTATGATGTTGACTTTTTTGTTGACTTTTTGGATTTGGGGTTTTAAGACTTTATATGGTAGGAATGTTACGTCCCAAGGCTTGAATATTGTGAGTAGAAGTGGTTATGATTGATTTTAGTGGTTGAAATGTGTGGAAGTTTATAGTTGACTTTTAGGTTGACTTTCCCAAATCAAATTTTAGTTGCAAAAGTATGTTAATGGACTTTGTTAGAGATGTTTTGGAGTTTGAGTTGTGACTTTTGTGTGGTTGGTGGAGATTATGTTAAGATTAGTTGGGTAAAGTGAGTAGTATTTTGGGTATTTGGAATTTAGGTGGTTAATGATGTAGAAAAAGTCAATTTTGGGTTGAATAGAAGTTGTTTAAAGTGTTAGTGTTTGGAGGAGTGATGGCCGATTGGCTTGAAATGTGATAACAAATTTTGTGGGTTTTATTAGTCGGTTTAACTCGCGTAGTAATCTTTTTACCTTAAGTTATAATTGGTAACTAAAACGGTTGTTAAGTTGGATAGATAACTAAATAGAGTTATTAATATGGTAGTAAGTAGTAATTATATCTCTCGGGTGTTTTGATTAGGCGTTGAGCGTGGGAAGAGACACGTGGACTAATAGGCGAGGTGTAGTTTCATTGCTAGCCAGGTGATGTTATCTCACGGGTGTCGTTAACACTACTTGATTCTTGGGATATGTGTATGATTTGTGTTAATTGTATATTGAATATGAATTGTTGGTTGAGTTGTTGGAGTGGAGTAATACATTGGTTTCGTAGTCGTATAGGTGTTTTGAGGTGATGTCAGTCATATTAGGATGAGTTGTATATTAGGTGATGTATGTTGAGTTGTATTATCCGGTACTTACCTTATACTTCGGTATAAGGGGGTGTTTTGCTTCGTACCTCGTTACGATTTGGTGGCTTGACTTATGTCGGCCGGGCATAAGTTATCACTGAGTTGAGATTGATTATATGCGCATTAGTTGTAGAAATCCGGATTTATATTGAGTTGATTGAGTTGTTGAGTTGCTGAGTTGATTGAGTTGTTGAGTTGCTGAGTTGATTGAGTTGTTGAGTTGACTGAGTTGTAGAGTTGATAGAGTTGTTGAGTGGATTAAGTAGTATTATAGTTGTTGTCAGAGTTGTGGACTTGGTTTGATTAGTTGTTGAGTTGTGATGTCGTCTTATCGGTATTAGAGTAAGTCAGTGATTGTTGTGTATTATTAGAGTCCTTCATGAAATGTATGTATGTTGTTGATTGCCGTTATTTGGAATGTTTATGATAGTGACGAATTTATGAACATACGAAAATGATAATGAAATTGCTAATGACTTCGTATTAAGATCTTAAGTTGAATAATATTATGTACTACTTATCTATTGTATGCGATATCAACTACATTGATGCAATTATCGTGATTTGGAGGTTAAATTTCATTCTTGAGATATATATTCACTAAGCTTGAGCTTTACACACTATTCGCTTTGGGCGGCATTTCAATGCTAGGTTGTGGTGGTCTTGTTCGTCTTGAACTTGTTAGAATTGATACGTGCTTTAGAGCTTAGGTGGCGGCGGGTGGCGATTGATCCTCCTGATCTCGCTATTTTGTATGGATTGTAGTTCGGTTGTCACATATTGTTGTTATTTTGGGATTTTGGTCATTGCATGTTGATACTTTTTGTAATGAGGAATATGTTATTACATTGGTTGCTATTCTGTGGTTAGTAATACCACGATAGATTCTTTTTCTTAAAACTGTTCTTGTCCGTTGTATAGTGTTTTTGGGTTATTCAAGTGTCTTTTAAATTTGAGTCATTCATAGATCGGTACTGCAATTGTCAGTTTGGGCGATTCTAACCTCAGTGCGACTGCGTGGTCTTTACAATTTTGATATCGGAATAGGTTTCAAAAATTATTTATTCATGTTTTTACTATTTCTAGTATTTCAACTTCAAAATTGATTTTAAAATACTTAAACAAATAAAAAATTCCAGAAACAATTATGTGATTTCTACACACCAAAACCATGACAATTATGTAAGGAACTTTGAAAATTTAATGTTTAAGACTATTTTTACAATACTTGACTTATTACAATAAATCAAAACATGAAAAATTCTCCTTTAAATTCATTAAACAATTATCTTGCATGAATCAAAATATGTAATATAACTATATTATTCATAACTTTGACTCAAAACACATAGAAAATTTAGGATTTCACATACGATCATATATACATTCAAATCAAGCAAATATATATATATATATATATACATGAAAATTTAATTAAACATATATGCATATATATTCAATTAAACATACTTAATCATAGCAAATACAACATAAGCAGGCTTTCATGATGCCCTTTGTTAGCAATAATATGCATAACTTGATTCAAAACTTTAATCAAAGCATATATTAAATGCGGGATCTATTAGGTAGGAATTATACTATGAACTAAATTAACAATGTAAAAACTTACAGAGATGCTAGCGGGAAGCCAATCAACAATCGATTCTTAGTACTCGATTATAGTGCATTTAGTTAGTCAGCGCCGCGGGGTTGAATCCCACACTTGTATTTGCTAGAACAATAATTGGATGATAAACAAATCAAAATCTTGACTTTGTTCAAGATGATGAACTCGGCCATCCTAGCGAGGTGGAGGCTGAAACTTTTGGTTTAGGTTTTTTCTTTTGAGATATCTCATTAAAATCTAAAAGCTTTGCTTATAAAGTGGTCCTCAAAATACCCTAAAAGCCCAACCGAATAGTTTAATGAGCCGACTCGTTTAATTTAATTAAGCGGATTAAGTAAATTAAGCATTAACAGAAGATTATTATTAGCAACTAACAAGTTACTAACGAACTCAACTAACTATTGAATTAATTTAATTGACTAATTGATTAGTCGGGTTTTGTTATATTTTACATTATCAATGTAAAATTCGATTGAAATATTAGATTGATTACAATCAACTCTCTCAATTTAACAAGCATTGTTTAATTTCATTCATGAAAATATAATTCAAAATCCTTTGTATGTGTGCTTGACCTTCTAGAGCTCAAATGGCGGTCGTATAATAATATAATTGACCATTATTATTATTATATGATTATCAGTAGGGATCATGATACGGCATAATTCCGGTATTATGTAGGAACCCGAATAGTAATTACAATTACTATGATTAAATGTTTCGTTTATGTAATCACATTCACTAAACTAGTAAATGAATTGTTACAACAATTGTCGCAATGAGCATAATAAATGAAACCAATAACTATTGATTTCCAATTGTTCCAACAATGCCAATCTAGGTCAGATCATTTTAACAATATGTTGTCTTTTAATATCTTGTCATCCTTGATCGATTAGAGTTGTAAAACATCTTATGATCTCATCATGAGTGAAATTTACAACATAAATCCAAACTCTTGAATATAAATCCTTCTACAAGATGATAAATTAAAAATTGTGATAGCTACATGTTAGTAATTTGTGGGTGAGTCCCTAATTAATATTCTTAAAGCGATATTGAATTGTGAAATATATATAATAATGGTTTTCATATTTTAATGACGACACATATACACAATAATTTTACTAATATCTTAGCATGTAATTTTGAAACTATATTTCACTACAAAGATAGTTTTTTTAATCAACAAGTGAATTTGCAAAATCATTTCTTAATACTATAAATTTATAGATAATGTGTTTCTTTTAGTTGATGAAGTAATAGAGAGGTTTTTAGAACATGATGATAATATGATTAATGTGCCATGTAACAATTTTTTTATTTTCTTTCTTAGTTGGATGAAAAGAGAGGAGAAGTTTAAATTGAATATATTTCATCTTTGAAATTAATTATTTTCTTACTCGAAGTGTAATTTTTTTGATTTATTATTTTAATAATTTAATTTTAGGTGTTAATCTTAATATTAAATTTATTTATTTTACTAAAATCTGTTATTACATGATTGGCATATAATATTTAAGTTTATAAAAATAATTTTTTGGTGAATATATATTAAAAATAATATATATTAATAATTTTAGTAATATTATTATTAATAAAGGTAATAAAGCTGACTACAAAACAAAAGCAAATATTATCATGAAAAATGAACCCACGGTAATCCTATAAAATTGATACTATTGATTTTATAAGAAATCTTTAATAATTTTATTACGACACGTTGGTGTAGCAAAGACAAAAAGGTGTTGATGATGGATCGGTTTTCGGTCTTGGGTTGGATAGAAATCTCTAAGTCGAGCTTTGATGCGCCTTGGTCCAAATGAGATTTCTGCCAAAACAAAGGACGGTTGCCCGGCCGGAAACACTCTATGATTAAGTGGGTAAAAGATCGAAGAGTTTAGTTTAAAGAGTAGTATTTGGGTGTCAAAGTGAACTTAATTTAATTTGGTTGTAAGGTTCACATTTTTTTTATAGTTTCTTGGGCGGTTACTTTCATGTCGAGCCTTGATGGCCTTTCATTACCGATTAATGATTTGCTCATTAAGGACCAAGTAATTCTGAGACAATTACCATCTTAATGGGTCGAATCGAAGCCGTTGGTTTTAGCAGTTCTCTCCCTTATTACCCGGTTAAGACGGCTTGACCCATTAATTTGAGGCACTGGCGGCTGCGGCTACGCTCTCTTGTGGTCCCTATAAAATTTATTAGGTTAGCATTGCGATCCATCTTTGTGGACCAATCTTTGGATCGAGATATTTAATTATGGGTTTATCGTCTACCCCCCAGACCCGCCCATTTTCTATGGATCGGATCTTGATGTGGATGGTCTCTTGATTCACGGAACAGCTTGACACGCACACTTTCCCTTCAAGCTATAAGAAACGGTTGAGACTCTTCATACCCCCTCTTCTTTACTCTTTTTCCCCCAAATCAATTGCAAAAAAACCCTTCATCTTTTCCTCTTCCAACTCGGCTCGCTATAAGGTGTCACTTGAGAGTCCTATCTCTATCATTGCTAATCAACCTCCCCAGCCCCTTTCCCAGCGCTATGTTTGACTCCTTTAACTTTCTAGCCACGAAAGTCAAGGTTACAATAGATACTAGGTCATCTCCGTCCCTGGTCTCCTCTTATCTTGATGCCTTGGTAGGAGCTAGTGCTTGAGTGCCTCTTGGGCCACCCCACCCAGCCCCAGGGCCCTTCTCTTTCTCGTCGCCTCAGCCAAGGCGGTGAGGCTGAAATCTGTCGATATGGTATGAACTTTGCGAGAGGGCACGATTGATGGAGTCCGTTATGAGTATTCCCACGTCGGTGATTCTTCGGCCCAAAAGCTGCGGCGAGGCAGTATCCCTCTGGGTCGATGACTTTTTTGTTGTAGCCTTGGATAATGGCATGCGCCTTCAGTCACCCCTTATCGTAGGGAAGTCTTGTCTATTTAAATTATACGTCTACCCAACTTACCCCAACGTGTGGATTTTCATCATTGGGTTCTACTCGGCCTATCTTTTGGCTTTTGTGTGTCCTATGACATAATTCTTCCTTACCTCCTTCTCTTTGGTGTACTCGGAAAGGATGGGCACTGCTTTACTTCACGGTAAAGACCCGAAGATGAAAGGTTTTGTGAGGCCTTCTCATCAAGGTGGGCCGAGCACAGAGATTTTCTTCTTACGCCTCGGGTGAGGGTGCATCCCCAGGTGTTCCACGGGTTAAGTATGCCGTCCGAGAAGTCAGGGGCTCTCAGATACGCCAAGCATAAGGCGGATCATGGCATGCTCTCCCTCTTGGGGGATAAACTCCCTATGCCCTTGAACTTCCTATACCGACCTCGGGTTCTTAGGCCTCTGGTCTCTAAACTATAGTTGATCTGACCAGCAGGGTCCTAGAAGTGCTAAGGGTCTGCTTACGAGTGCACGACCCCGCTCCCTTCCTTAGGCCGTTCTGCAGCGCTCACGACTAAGCGCCCCTTGAGATGAGTCTTCACTCATACGCTATATTCTCCGCTTCCATGGTATATAGGGTTGATTTTGTTATGGCGAGGCCTCTTGCCGCTGCGCCGGAGCCGGTCGTGGTGTGCGGCTTTCTTCGAGAGGAGGGCGAAGCGATAGGTCATCTTCTACAAGAAAGGTACCTCCCTTTCACTGAACTCTCCTCCTTGTTGCCTCTGATACCGCGTGGGTTGCGTGCCATAGGCCTCGCCTCCCCCAGAGAAACATCTACACGAGTCCCAGAATCTTTGCCTCGGAGCCCACCCAAGGCATGAGGATCATTACATCTCGGACTCGGAGAAATCTGCCGTCCTCCCCTCCTTCTTCGTTGGGCCAAAGCAGTATATACATCATGACAATCGAAGCCACGGGTGATGCCTGCGTAGTTCCGGCGGACAATATTACGCCACCGTTATTTTGGACACGGAGGACCGTGGTGGTGTTGGCACGATAACTCCTCGATCGCTTCCAAATATTTTCTCTGACTCTTTGCCTCTCTAATACAATGTGAAGTGTTGGGCGGCTAGGTCTCGATAGAGGCATAGTTATAGTGTAGGCACGTCAAATATTTATGGAAAGATCTTTATAAACAATACCTTATATCACGCATGCAATAAAAGCTTTGATACTTAGCTTTTTCCCTTAATCAATCAACTCTCATCTTCGTACTTGAAAAATACTCCAAGTCGTTCCCATATATTATAAGAGCGAAATATCTTTTTCAAATATTACCAAAATCAATAGATCCCGAAAATATCTACAGTTACGATAGTAGTGAGCTATTTGTACCAAGCTATCTTAAACATGTTCCAATAACCGTCCTTGTTCACAATTTTGCCTATCAACAAAATTGTCGGCCAACAAAATCTTGGCAGGAGTTTAAATCAAGTAAAATTAAAAGACTAACTTTCAACTAAATTCTAATTCATCACCATCCCTCCTCTAAGGATTTTCCTATAATCAATATAAACTTCACGACTTCATATATTGGTGTCACATAAATCTACCAGGATCATAGATACACTAAAGAAAGTATTAGTCCTATATACTACTATATGGCTTAATGACTGATTCCTAACCTTTTATGAACTCTTGGTTCATTTTCAATTTTAATAGTAATTTAATACCTAATAAATTTGCTAAGACGAAGATTCTTACCCCTTTACATCTAGATCAAGTTTATAACTAATATACTATTAGTATAAAATTGTTCATTTTTCTTAAATAATATTATCCTACTATGTGGAACCATTACAAGAAAATATTAAAATAGATATGAAAATCCATTTTGATGAATTTGTTTAACATGATTAATACCAAGTGTCTTTTAAACATTTATTAAAAAATATTTTTTTCATTTGTTGAAAAGTCAGTATTTCAACAATAAGAATTGTTCATAATATCATTTTTAAGTTGAATAATTTGATTAAGTTGAGTAATTTATTGAAAAAGGCTTTGTAGAATCACCATCCAAAAAGTAAGTTAGTAATTTCAACACTATTTCGATTCAAATGTTCTATAATAATTTTTGTGGAGTATAGATTATTCATAATTGTTGACTCAAGAGTTATTGGACTCCTTATTTTGATGATAACATTGTACTTTTAGCATTAATAATTTTTCAAAGTGACTCTATAGTAAGCCTTGTTGAACTTTGGCACAAGAATTAGAGAGTGAAGACACATGCCACACTTTTTATGTACTTCTTTTTTATTGGGTATTGTGTTTAGCTTTTTAAAATGTTTATATTCTTGATTAAGAAATCCTTGTTGTGTTATTCTTGCTTAATTGTCAATTGAATCAATCTTGAATCCATTACTAACTTGGTGTCATTTAAGTAGAGTCAAATTTGAATCAGCTGCTTAAATAAAGCTTGAAAAATACTATCCATCGTAAGCTTCATCATGCCCTTCGGGTCACGATGATAAGCAAGGATTTTCCTCTTGCTTCATCGAGTGCTTGATCTTGAGATGAACACGATGAAAACTTCCAATAAAGCCCTTTATTACATCCAAATGGTGATCTTGAGATGAACACTTCCAATGAGCAATTTATTACATCGTGAGCGATGACACAAGATGGTGGCATGTGATGAGTAGTTTGGAAAATCACAATGAGTACACGTAAGGCGACTCATTCAAGTACTTGTCTGATTCCATGTTGATGCCATGTTATGTCATTAGGGCTCACATCATGTTAACATCATTCGTTGCTGCTATGATTCCAAATCATGCAAGTAATTTCTTCACATAAACGACCAGTTTTATGGAATCGAGCCATAACTGATATAACTATTTGCTAAAAAATTTCCCAAAAAGTTCTAAAAATCTAGAAAATATTTCACAGTCAAACTATATAATTTTTTTGAATTAAAAGATTAGAAATTAATCATATTTAATTCAATTTATTAACATACATCACAAATGTGAATTAAAAATTTTAAAACACCTATTTTCGCTTTATAAATCGAATCTAAACATACCACAGTATAAACAATTTATATATGCACATAGCACCTAATTAATAGAAAGCGATGTATTAAATAATATTAATTGAATATTTTTTTTTATCATAGATTATAAACTTCAATCTAGTAACCATCATAATCCATAATGTCAATATGGATAATCCTAATATAATTGTCACTACAATAATTAATATACATGTGACGTAGCTTTAAATAAATGTCAAGGTGTATATTACAATTGTTCAACAGCCTTGAAATTATTACATTGTAAACTCTTAGAATTCCAACAATAAATGTAGTATAAACTCTATAAATTAATAATATCGATATCGGTGAAATTTATTTATAGAGTGATTGGATATAGATGATAAATTGATAATTGTGTGTAAAGTATTTAGGTGTTTGACAAATTTGAATCTCTGTATAAATTAAATCCATTATATGTACATAATAAGTTGAAATACATTAGAAGTTGATGATAATTTTGAATTTATTGTACACAAGAAAAACTATATTTAATTGAAATGAATTGGTAGCATAAAAGGTGATGATAACTTTAAATTCATTATACTACTTATAACTAAATTTGATTTTAAAGGAACAACAACAAAAACCCTATTTTCATATTGTAATAATATTTAATAGTAAAATTATTAATTTATGATTTATGTAGACTTAAAATTATAAAAGGGTTCTTAGAAAATTATTATTTTATTATTTTATTAATTTTTTGTAATTTTTCAACAAGTCAAGTTGGGACCGAATAAATTTATTATTTTGAAAAATTTATTAATTCATGAATAATAACTTTAAAGAGTTTTATCGAATGTATATGTTTTTTCCAAAAAGTTACTCCCTACATTTTTTACGTTTTTGCATATTAAAGATAAAACTTTGACCATAAATTATTCTTCAACTATATATTCAAAAAATCATAAAAAATATAATATCATGAAATTATTTTCAAAAATAAATTTAGTGTATAAATTTTATAATTATTAGAATAGTAGTAATTAATTTTCAAAACTACACCTCCATGTGCGAAACGTAGTAACAAAAATGGAGAGTAGTGGTGTCTAGCCGTTGTTATCCCTGCCGGATCATCTACGAGATGCTCATCATAACTATATGCCTTATATAACGAAATTAATAAAACAAACTATGTCATTTCCACTTATTTGTATTTGTATTAATTTCTTGCCTCGGCTTTATTTTATCCATAATTTACAAATCACGAGAATCTTTATCATTAAAACAAATCTTTCATTTCGACGACAATATAAAGTGTCTGTTGTTTGGCGATCTAAACCTCTTACCATGCGTTTTGTATAATTTCTTTCATTTGTTGGTAATCGATAGACGAGGATTTATTTGGTCTTCAAAGCCCAGATCGGACTCTGACTTAGATTGATAGGTTATCGCCGAGAATTGATCTGATAGCACCTTTTCTTTTTGTAGCGGGTTAGGGAGATGAAGCTAAGATGTCTCAGCGGGTTTGAGGTCTGTTTCGTCGTCGGACTTTGAGGAGTGTGACAGCGGGTGGTGTGAAGCATTCAAACGTCAGAGTCGGTAAGGTGAAGTGGGTATAAGGAACAAATGCAGAAAAGGATCTTAGGGATTAGAATTTATTTGGCCTTCATGATTATACTATTGGGAATATTTGTAGAGAGATGTGAGAGAGTATGTAGTATCATACGTAAAACGATTATCTTGCGTGTCTTTATCTTTGAGAACTTTATGTATGTCCGGCCCGCAGCACGTGTATTGGTGACTTTTTATATATATCGCTCTCTCTCACTCATTTTGTCTGAATCCTTAAGTTTCCGTCATTGTTCTTCGGCTCATCTTCGTTGCAGCACCCCTAATATTGTTCATTTTGTTGCAATTATTATTGTATATGTAGCTTTTCAATTGTCCCAATTTCTATGTAATCAAAGAAATATCTATGCCTTTTCTATATTGTTTCATCTGATTTGATCAGAAAAGGTTTTTTTTTTTTTTATGGGTCATTCCTATTGTTTCTATCCATTCCAATTACTGTGGATGTTGAAAGCTACTGGAAAATATCAAATATTAAAGATTGGATTTTGATTTTTCTGTTTGTATTGGGGTGAATTCACCTACTTAGGCTACATACAACTTAAAATCATTCAACCACAAAAGAGGCAAGGGGCAGGGGCGGATAATATATTAATATTATTCAAACGACAATTTTATGTATTCTTGATTCACATTTATCTCCCTTCCTAGGTTAATTTTAAGAGATTATTTTCTCCTGGAGTGACCTCAATCCAAGCATACCATTAATAAAAGTGTTGATAGAAATTTGAGCGTAATTGTAAACACCGGTGCCAAGGGGAAGTAGTGGTGGTTGTGATTGCTGCTGCTCTGCATGCTTAGCGCAATCAGGGCCACGAGGATGGGGTCCTGCTTATCCTCTGAAAGCAAAGAGAGATCCTCCGACCCAGTTAAGGGGAAGTCGGAAGAAGAGGTTTAGGAAGAGATTGAGCTCTTGAACTCCTCGTTCGACTACCTCAGCGAGGAGCATTTGCATAGGATTCCTGGGCGGTTTTTTGTCAATGGATCCAGTGAGGCTGCTTCTCTGTTTACTCAGCAAGGCAAGAAAGGGACCAACCAAGATGCAATGATTGTTTGGGAGGTTTAGATCTTCTTCCTTCTTCAATTTGCTAAAGCTAATGGATTTGAATTCCTTAATTATTTTGAATTGCTTGTTTCATTTCATCATATCCTTATGGTGACATTGCCTCAATTGACCTTTCTTATTCATGCTAATTTTGTTGCCCATATTTCAGTTCTAGGCCATTGTGGTGATGATAAATGTGCACATGTTTTTAAGTATTGACTGATTTGCAATATCTAAGTTGGGAATTTTACTACTCCATTTAGCTGTCTTTTGGCCTCTTACTATGAGACAGTCTGTCATGAGAGTCCTTATATTACCCAGTACTTCTCTTTTAACGTCAGAAGAATGTTTCTCAGGTATACCTGACGCTGAGTCGCTTAATTTCTAGATCATGACTCCCCGGCTCCTTCAAAATTATCTCATCCCATTAATCTTAAAACTCTTATAGCTAGCGCTAGCGGGATAAAAGCGAGGTCGGATAGTATCTGTGCTGCCACAGCCAGGTGGGTAGTGTAATAAGCCATTTTGATATATTATGTTATATCCACGAGCGAGGAAATATAAAATCTTTGACTCCATAGAAGTGATGGGGCATGGAAAGTTCTTCCTGATCTCACTGTTAATTGTTTCTTCTTATATCAGAATTTTTGGTTTCAAGGATGAGGATACTGTAGATGTTGTTTATGATCCATATAGTTTGCAAAGAGAGTTAGAGATTCTCTCCCTTTGAAATTAAGTGCACACTGGGAAGTGAAAATAGAAAGGACTGATCTTAATTCCATAGGTAGCATGAGCCCTGAAGCTACTTCTCTGATATCAACGGATGTGGTCCCGAGTGTCTTTAATAATCTTGCAGAAACAGATGGCAGCCCCCATTCTTTCATACATTAAAGGAATCATTTTTGAAGGCTTTTAAGGTCATGGATAAGGAGCTTAAAATATATGGAAATATTGATTGCTTCTGCAGTGGCACAAGAATGGAAGACTCATAGATTCTTATAGTTTCTCTTATAACTATATGAAACAGGTTAGCAACTAAGAATGGAAGACTCATAGATTCTTATAGTTTCTCTTATAACTATCTGATCTCTTTAGTTTTTTACATAGGGTAAAGATCTTGTGATTGGAAATGTCGGGGACTCTAGAGCTGTACTGGGTACGAAAGATGATGATGACCATCTTGTTCCTGTGCAGTTGACAGCGATCTGAAGCCAAATCTTCCAGGTTTCTCTTGCCAGCCTCTATATCATTCTTACCCATGTTTCTCATTTGTTCAGTGAATGTAAATTGTGATCATTGATACTTACTCTATCCAGTTTGCCTGCCATCTTTTAGATAGTCAATGATTATTTATTGCGATCTGTGATGTAGATGAGCATTTAACGGTCTACGCACAATGGGATGATTATGAGTTGAACGTTTTTATCTTAAAATTCATCATATCTTCTATTATCTTTCAAATTGGATCCATGACTATATTGATGATTTTTTTGTTCACATCATTATTTTAGGCATATGCTTCAATTATAATATATTTTTTCTTAATTTCCCTTAATTCAATCTATGTAGCGGAAATGGAAAGGATCCACAAATCTAAAGGTCGTGTCTTTTCTCTTAGAGATGAGTGGGATGTGGCAAGGGTGTGGTTGCCCTATAATGACTCACCTGGCCTAGCAATGGCCCGTGCTTTTGGAGATTTTTGTCTTAAAGATTTGGTCTCATCTCTGTACCAGATATCTCTTATAGACACCTCACCGAAAAGGATGAGTTCATAGTTTTGGCAATTGATGGGGTATGAGTTATCCGTCTTATCTTTATAATTATGCACCACCTATTGAAAAATTTGTCTTATTATTGAATATTTCTGTTGTAGATATGGGATGTTCTCTCAAATGAAGAAGTGGTAAAAATTGTTGCATCAGCCCCTGCACGAGCATCCGCATCCCGGAAGCTAGTTGAGTCTGCAGTTCGAGGTTGGAAGATGAAGTACCCAACATCCAAAGTTGATGACTGTGCAGTCGTTTGTCTCTTTCTTGATGCGGATTCTAATGATGTGTCAACTACTTCCGCTGTCATTTCCATTGAGAAGAACACTTCAACAGAGAGGAAAAAATTCAGTAATGTCGAAGAACCGGTGAGGGGAAGGGGAGGAGGAAAATAGGGAGTTTAGCACGGAGTTGGGAATCGAGTGCTCTCTTGAAGGGGTATCTCGTATGAACACCATGTTGAACTTACCAAGGTTTGTGCCTGAAAAGGAGAAAAGGGTTGCTAGTAAAAAGAAGATGTAGGTCGCATATAGTTTAGTTTACCAAGGTTTGTGCCTGAAAAGGAGGAAAGCGTCAGAAAAGGGTTGCTAATCTAACTCTATCATAAAAGTGTATATACGTACTTGTTTCGTTTTTCAAAATTTCCATATTGACCCTTTCATTATGTTTTTTATTTTATTGGTGGGATTACAATCCCCTCAATTTTTTACAATATTTATCTAAGACAATATTTATATATCTCTAATTAAATACGTTTTGTTAGATGATAATAATAATATTAATACTATAATCAAACAAATTGTTATCTATTTCTTTTACTGTAACCTATTTTCAAAGCTTAGCTATTTAAATTCAAGAAAATATTCATATCATAGTAATTTTTTTTTGAATTTGGTAGTGATAGGCCTTTTGTGCTATGGTTTTAGTGTCTGTTGGCCGTATCTTATTTTTAGTGTCACGGGCGCTACACTGAACTATTCAGGTTAGTACCTCTTATTTTAGTGTCTTGGCACCCTCGACTCAATCTGGCAATTTTTCGTTAGTGAAATGATTATATATTCTTGTAAAATACGTATTGGTCGCGATAAAATATTTGTTGTCACTAGCAATTCAAGTGTCAAATGGCTTTTCTTCGCCCAACACGTCAGCCCCATGCTCTTCATAAAATGCTCATGACCCCTCACCAACCACCACCATTCTCCACCATCGCCTATAGCCCCCGTTGCCCTACTTGCCTGCTTGCTATCTCCTCCAGTCCTTGTCCTTTGGCTGTACCACCATCATGCCCATTGGAAATTTGCGGTAAGGGGATGGTCTGTCATCTCCTCCCCCAAAGGAGGTAGTGGGAATTGAACTGCTACATTTTGGATTATTAATATTCTTATCGTTTTTGATTTTCTTAGGCCATTTCCTTTGGATTTTGATATAATAATGTATCTTGATATTTTATGTACATTTTTCTCGTGGGCTCTGAGGCAGCATGGGCTAGGAGGTCAATTATTTCCTCTTCACCCCCCACTTGGATTGATGTGATTCAAAGTGGTAGTGTTAGTCCGAGGCAACAGGGCATCGGATGAAAGAGCGCTTCTTCGTTCTTGGAAGGCGAGGATTCTTTACCTTTAGGACTTCTAGAGCATCCGGCGGTGGGATGATGGCTTAGCAGCTTGCTCCGTTGGTGAAGGCGGAGGACGAGCGTCACCTTATCTAGGCTGACGATCGAAGTCTATCGTTACTATTCCGATGCTTAAGTTAGTAATAACATAAGGAAGTGTAAAGTATCTTAATTGAAATACACATTACCTTTTATTTGAGAAATGAATGGTTTATTTATAGGAGAAACTAAAGTTCAAAGCAGGTATGTTTGAATATCAACTTTGTTGATCAGAAGATGTCATGTATAGCCTTGTCAGATTAAGCCCAACCCATTACACATTATTATTGGTAATTGGGCGTATCAGTATTTATCCAATTTTTTCATAAGCAAGATGATGTATCACATAAATAAGATGTAGCAACTAAGTACTAAAATGGAATAATGATTCCGTTGAAAAAAACAAAAAAGATTTGAGCCTCACATTGAAAAGTTAGACGAGGCACCTTATCCGAGAAATAGGGAAGTGAATCCAAAAGCTGAGCAGAATGGGGATTAAAGAGAAGAGATGAATATTTGTGGTACACAGTCTTCCCATACTTGTTATACTCTTGCCATATACACTATATCCATTGCTAACACTAATATCAAGACTTCACGCTCCTCCCCTTTTTATGGACCCAATTCGTTGCATTACCTTCGCAAGAAATTCTTCCTAAGAGGTTTCTTTAATTTCTTCTTTTCCTAATACTTTATGCTCTAAATTGTTATCAGTTTTCATGAATCTACTTCCTCTATTTGACTATTTACCATGTTTAATTATTGAGCTTTAAGGAATTGATTAGTTTATGTTTTAACATTTTGTAATCTCAATCATATTAACATTGTCAAGAAGCCGTGATTGTACCTCAAACCAATTGCAAATAAAATAGTAGGGCATGTTTTTTCGGCTCCTGTACTTACCCAGCTTTGAGCTCATTATGTGGCTGCAATGGATTGAGTGTGTCATGATACATACTTAGAATCAATTTATAATAAGGTTGTCCAAAATGGTCTTATAAGAAAGTTCCCCCATAACAAACAGAAATTGATTATAGAAAGTTTAGAATTGTTGGTAGAGTTCCTGATATCCCAGTTAGACTCCTAGCAGGTCATTGGCTATCTCTTAAGATTCTAGACCACTACTTAAAATCCTAAAAACAGCAAATAAAAAGAGCTACTATAATATATGCAAATTGCAAGTGGTTCACACTCACCTAAATTCTTCAGGTAGACATTTTTCCTATAACAAGCTCATAGTCACTTCACAGATATACAGTACTAAAGTAGAAATTCTATGAAAACTCTTCGGTTTTTACTCTTCTGACAATCAATACCACCTCCATGCCAGTTACAAATGATTCTGGCCGCAGAACAAAGTCATCGTCTAATGCTACGACTGGAAAATCCGAAGCTGATGAGATTGTTGATGGCGTAAACTTCGGACAACTGTGTAATGAATTTGAATGTATCAGTAGTCCATCTATTGAAGCCACAGCCAGGCAACTTGCACGGGATATCCTAGAGCTACGTCAAGGAAATCGTGCTCTAGGGACCTTTGCTGTATCCGTCAAATATAAGGTGGTCACCTTTACATTTATCTCAACCGTTCATGAATAACTTACAAGTTAGATCTTTTCTTCATGGCTGCATCTTCATATTTTCAATTCTTTCTGTCTACATGACAATTTGTCACTTGTATTGACGCAGTTGGAATCACAAAGATTAACAAGCACTAATATGTAGTTCACAAATGACAAACTAGAAGAACAAAAGTTCTGAAATCCACTAAAAAGAATAGTGAAAACTCTCAAAAAAAGTTTATTACTAATCATAAGATGCAAAATACTACAATTTAGAAGTGTTTAAATAGTGGAATGAAACCCTAAAAGTTCAAAACATGTTTAATATAGAAATTCCTAAAAATACTAAACGCTTAACTTGTAATATCGTTGTAATTCCACACATAATCTAGTATCACAAGCTTATATACAATTACAGCGATCTAACGAGTTCTACTACAATGTGCCTCTGTAGATAATTCTATAACATACTATATCTATACAATATATCCTAATACCACCCCTAAAGTTGAAGCATGAAGATCATAAATACTTAACTTGCGAAGAAGAAAGTCAAATTGACGCTACTAAGCTATTGCAAAGACCAAGCCATTGGTTAGATGGTCGATGTAAAAACACGAAGCTGCAATAACTCCCTCGACGAAAGATCACGAACTAAACGACAATGACTTCACCGTGTTCGCACGCCTACGGAACACCGGGTTTCAGGCAAGATTCAAAGCCGAACACCATTATACTGCAGTCGCATTTCGGCGCTACATCTAATCCCAAGACTCTACAAGAGACCTTTCAACCAAATAAGTCATTGGGCAACAATTTCAATGGCCTCGTATTCGCCTTCAAGCAGACGATCGAGTAATAACGACTGCTGACTTCAAGAAGATGGTGATCACCCAAATACACCACAACCAACCTGACACGACGGCCTCGTGAAGAGGACAACTAGTCTAATCAATCACACCAACCCCGTTAATCAAGATCACGCCGAATGTAAAAGCACACCTGCCCAGTGACGGCTTCACATACTACGACGCTGACATATTTTACGAGGATCACTGGTCCGTCACACGTGGTCAGCTTTCACTAAGCATCATAAGCCACTATCCGGGACTCTCTTCATCCTTGTATCGCTGGGTCGATCCGCTTTGTTCGGGAATCATGAGACATTCTCGCCTCGCTACAGCGATCTCGCGGTGAGCGTATGGGTCCACGCGATAATTCGGTAAACGTGGCTACCAAAGCATACGGTACACCCTACCTACCAAGTTCCAAAATATTAACACGGTCCTTCGACGGATCTCACAAAGAAAGCCAACAAGATCGACCCTCAGTTTATTGGCCATGACAATCATCCTTCCTACCAATACAATAGAATATTACATAATTGTCCTCGATCTTTGCATAAAAGCTCAATGAAAGCGGACACTCAAAGGGTATTTTTAACGGATGAATATCCATGGATCACTGTGATTTATTTCACAGATTTTAATACCCTCGCGGGATACAGTGCCATACATGTACACGTATCCATATCTCGATCGGGAGGAATCTAATCCATTGGATTTCAACGCCTCGAACATATATAAAAAGCGAGTTGGAATATTTGATATCTCCCTCCTTTTTCCATTTCCTTTCCTTTTAGAGTAAAATTTCTTCCCAACCTCCATTTTCTTTCTGCCCGACATCCTCCCAGGCCAAGCCAACTCGACCAACTTCTATTTCCCGAGGTAAACCCGAACTTCCCCGAAAGACTGTTCCTAGCTTTCTTCCCCGGCATGTGTTCATTTTAGGTTTTACCTCAAGGGTCTCCTTTAGGTTTTACCACTATCCTCCTCAAGCAAGAACCACCGAAGTTGCACCTTTACAGCCACGTGTGGGCGTCGCCTAAAAGTGATTATCACCTGGGCTCACTACTATCCCAAAAGCTGGTTGTCCGATTATTAAGCATTTGTCCCAAAAGGCCGGGTTCCTCTTTGAGTTTTATTTGTCCCAAAAGTTGCCCCCTTTTTCTTTTGGGTCGTAGGTTTATAACCGTTTATGTTCTTGTTTTTCATAAACAGACATGTCTTCCAACAATGTGAACCCTTCTCATTTAACACTGCACTCGCTAGACACCCCCAACGAATCCAGAAATTTAAGAAAGAAAGAGCAACCAAGAGGGCCGCTACAAGCGTAATTATTATTTCATATTTCAAACTTTTACATATACCTATAAGGCTGGGATATCCCTTTTCCTTAGTCGTTTATTCATGCCACCAAAGCAGTAATGGGCATAGGTTAAAAAGAAGATGCCGGGACGATCCTCCAACCTTCCCGCCTAACAGTAAATGTTGTTGGGCGACAATGGTAACTCAAGTGCAAGTAGAAAACAGCTTGTGATACTACCATTCGAGGGAATTCTTTACCCAGCGTAACCTATCGCATCCGTCATTGTAGGAGTAATTTTCCATTCCATCTTCAAAGAGAAATGAGGCTTCCTTCGTAACGATCAAGTGTATCTGACGATCAGAATGAAGGCCGGGCAACGCCCCATGATAAGTGGACAAGTACGTATATGTAATCCTTCAAGCATTGGTCTACCTTCTCATATTTCTCCTTTTGTAAACGAACTATCGATTTCTTGCTTAATTGCGCTCGACCCAAATTGGCCCCTTGTGACGTGGCTTTATATTACCGTTTAACGGATTGTGAGACTCGTAGGATCGAACTGAACTTCCTCTTTTCACTCAACTCTTTACCGCTTTCATATGCGGAATGTTACTTTGTATTCCTCGCGGACGGAATATATTTATGATGATAAAGCCACGAAAAGCGTGGTCGGTGACGTACGGCACGCGATGCCAGCGCTCAAAAGCGGGAGTACTAATGGTAGTCGATGAAATTCCTTTTAACCCGCATTTAGATGTCGGTTAGCTTCCAATGGTGCTGCTATGATCTTTTAGATATGTTCATCAAGATCTACGAGTGGGGTCCTGATCGAGTGGGTCTTATCCATGATAAAGAATTTGATACTTCGAAAAATCTCATTCTTTGGGGTATATAACTATCCCCTAACAACTGACTTCTTCTTACTTTTATGAATTGCTTTCTTTAATAATGACATCGCTCTTCGCGCAGTAATCTTCTCAGCAGTCAAGGATACCTATTTCCTCTAAATTCCATCCCCATCTCCGGAATGGTATGAGAGGCCTATAAAGGTTTCCAAGCGTAAGTGTGATACAGTGGCCACGCTAGCTCTTCGCCTTCAAGTACGCTGCAGTAACCTCGCTTCCTAAATCAGCAGATCCACACCGGCGGCTAGCATATCTCGGCCTCCAGTGGAAGAAGCCAAAGTTTCTAACGTTATAGTGCCCGCTTTCTGCAGATTACGGATTCGATCAAGAGTGGGTCATATTCAAATTTCCTTACTAACGATTCTCCTGACCCTCATCTCGTTCGACGCGGGTGGTTCCCCAAGACTGCCTCCCATGGAATCAACAAGCAAGTGACTATCTCCCCTGACCTCTCCCCGACCTATCCCACACTCTTCCCTCCGGAGCATGGACGGGAAGACACTTTTAAAGTACTGGCCGATTCTTCCATGCTATGAAACCCTCGTTGGTGAGGATATGTAATTTAATTGATGAGCCCCCCGATCCGTCAGTTCCAAGGGGCGACGACAAAACATCTTATCCTGTACTCTCACTCTTTGCTTTATATCTCGCTTTTATCTTCCTTCTCTCTTCTCAATGCTTTCTTTAACCTTTTCCCCCTTTCTTCTACCATGTGTCGCTAACACGGATATGCCTTGCAGAGGCGATCGCCTCGACGACGACAGGTATCAGCGCGCAGCGCCTTCAACGGTGTCAAGGTTAGCAGTAGCCTACTAAGCGAAAAGTGAATCGATCATGACCGGCGTATCGCCATTACTCTTAACTCCAAAAAGAACAAGCTGGTTGATACGCCTTAGAATAGTAAAGCAAGCCTTCCGTGAAGTCAAGTGCTCGTGACTGGGCAAGGAGGAAAGTTCTGGGTTTGACCTTCAAATAACTTAACTGAGCGCCACAGATAAGACAAGCAGCCCGCGCCTGTCGAGGTCCAACGCCAAAGATAAGGCCGATCTGGAGAGTAAGCCTGCCTTCACCCAAAGCAAGCCAGAAGTACCGGTTTTAAGAGTTCTCACTCAGAGCATCCTCATGAAACAAGCAGATTTCAAGGAATCTCCGGAGTTCCAACTCTCTGACGAATGTCAAGCACACGATACGAATTCCTTCCCATTTCGGACTAAGTTTGTTTGCATCATTGGGGTGATTCGCCCAATAGAGCTTCAAGACTCAGACGCCTACTCGCAGCCAAGGCGGTTCTTCACTTCCGCGGTTGTACGAGCGAATGCATGAAGCCAGATTGCATCATGCATCGACTCCGCCATCGGAGCTCATCGGTTTAAAAGTTAACTATACCTCAATAGTCGAAAATTATAAACATCATCGAATTCTTTCTCATGGGTTTACTGCGTGTACTACCGCTCGTTCCATAAACTAAGCAACGGAGTTTCACGGCGGTACGCGTAAGGGCGGTTCGCAAAAGCACTATAGTACCACAGTAACTCCTCTATCCATCCTCCTCAATGCCTCCGCTTGCAAGGTTTTTCTTTATTCCCTTAAATACGCGCGGTTCATCACTTGTACTTGTCCATCGATCAAGATAACGGAGCGAACCGCTTTTCTATGCCATACTTTTCACAAAATTGCACGCTGGAACCGGGCGACCGCGACTGGCCGTCCGACAATACCAAGATTCGTGGATCCCAAAAATGAAGTCAAGATCGGCTCCACAGAATCGACTATGTCCTCCCTTCGATCCTGCCAAGGACACATCTTCCACCTACTTCATCAAGTAATCCATCGCTACCACAACATATCAATGATCCCCGAGGTTATAACTTCCCCCAACCAAATCGATTCACCACGCAATGAAAAGCGATCGCATCGGTGGACGGGGTCATCGTGAAGTCGGGGATTGCTGGGGAACATTCTAATGCTCGAAAGCTACATTTTTGGACAAACTTCAATCTTTGATCATGTATTGCCGTAAAAATCCAAATATGGTGTTATTTCTTTAGCCTAAAGATCTTCCCTCCAATGCGACTCCCCCGCACCATCCGCCGCGATTCTATACAACACCTTCTGGATATCTCGAGACACACAAGCTAAGCATTTAATTCTCCCAAGATTCTCGATATAAGTCTCCCCGGTAATACAAAATCGAGGCTTCGACGCTTGTATCTTCCTTACTTCCATGTGGTCGCCGGGAAATTGTCCCTCGCTTAAGAATTGTAACGGCAGCTTCTCCAATCCTCGCTATTCCTCTAATACTATTCGACGAGTATCGCCTCACAAGGCGGGCCGCTTCTAACTTCTTTTGGTAATTAATATAATAGGTAGGCCATGAAGCCGATAACCGTTGCTTTTCGCTTTACGGGGTATATGCTCAAACACACAATGATTGCATGATATTTTTATCAAAGATTCGCTTCTTAATTCCACCGCCTGATTTGATCCATATCGCCTTGAATCTCCTCGCACTAAGATTCATTAACACCTATGACTGCACTAACTTAGCCTCGCTAACACGGCTTTATGTTCGCTTCATTATCGTCGCTTCAAAGTTAAACCAAGAATGCATATTCCATTTCTATCCTTTTTAGCCCGCGTGACAACAATCCGGCCTTAATACGTCGTTTCGCTCCATCCATATAACATCCCTCGGGCATGCTCTGGCCCCTACTCGATCCATTAATTTGTCAGCAGTCCTTATCGCGCACTCGACGATGAAATCATGGCTTCGGTACCGACGTCATTCATGGGTTCATAAGATATTTCGACCGCTAATTTATCGCCTAAGCGCGCCCGAGGCGCCCGATTCACCAATATCCTTCTTAATGATCTATGATCACCTTTATAGGGTGGGCTTCGAAATATATCTTTAGTTTCCTAGCGGACATAACCACTACGAAAGCAAACTTATCGACCGCGGGTGGCCGGCCCGCCAGACGTTACTCGTGATAAGAGATGGGTTTCAAGGTATCATCCGCTTCGACCAAGACACCGCTAATCGCCCATCCGAGATAAATGCAAATACGCTTGTAACTCCTCATTCAAATCGGGCCGCGACAATAATCGCAATGGAATTCGCATATTTCTTTTGTCAAGTGCCCGAGCACATTCTTTCGGTCTCCAAATGAGTTGTTCTCTCGGTACGCTTTAAGTTTTTGAAACGGCAAGTTAAGCCCCTCGATTTTGGAAATGAACTGCTTAGCGCCGTTTAAATTTCGCAGGTTTCTTTGACTCGCCCATATATCCAAAAGTCATTGATCTTATTTGTCATTCAATTCTCTTTTCACGATCATATAGCTTAGGATTTTCCAGAGGTCACCCCAAATGAACACTTTTTCTGTTAATTCGCGAATCGGGTTGCTGCAACTGCTCAAAGGTTTCGAGTTCTCGAGATGCATTGCTCCTTTTCCTTGCTCTTCAGTAACAATGCATCCACATATATCTTCATGTTTCGCCTCTATCCGCTCGAAAATTGAATTTACTCATTCTTGATAAGTCTCCATTTTCGCCTGCGGCATAACTCTCCAATGTAACAAACCATAATTTCGTGAAAAGGTCAAGTTTTCTCATTCTTTGGGAGCACGCTAGATCACTGATGACAAGATCAATGACGCATCCAGAAATCGAAACTTCATGTCTCGCATCGTCAGTTTCACCAATCTTCCGAGATTGTGGTACGGTATACTTCTGTGTTCTTTATTTAAACTTGTAAAGTACGCGCACATCCTCCACTCTATTGTTCGGCCTTTGATTTACCAGACTACGCTCGCTTATCCATTGCGGAATCAGAAGTTCGCTGACGGCTCGAGCTTTCAAATAAGGCTTCGACTGCTTTTATTGCCATGTTCTTCTCATCACTAAATGTTCGCCTCTTTGTTCGACGGGTACAAACATCAATCCATACGTAATCTAAAGACGCCGCTTCAGTTCACTCCAAGATATCTTCGGCCCTACGCGAACACATCTTCAAATTCTCTTAACCAATGGTATCAATCCTCTTCCGGGACAAGCGCCATCCAACCTTGCTTTCAATCTCAAGGTCGTCTTTCGACCAGCTGTGCTCAACGAATTCCCTTCCACTTCCTCACGGAATCGGGTATTTTAGGATTTTCCTTCTTTTGGGGCGTAGCGATCTTCTTCCTCACCCTTCCTTGCGCCTGACAAGTCGACTTTCCACAAGGCTTCCTTTCCTACTGGGCTCTACGTACCGGTTCGCTTGGAACCGCCGATAGCATATCCCGGCTCTTTTATGGTTTCCACATACTTTGCCAATGCCCCGGGTCGGAATTTCCAACTTTAATGCAAGAGATACAATTACTCAATGTTATCACATAGTCTACCGACGCCCATTATACGACGGGTCGCTTATACTCACCACGCGAACCGAGCCTGATTGCGGGTTGTTTTCAATTTTTCGACCGCGAAATCGAAAGGTACGATTCCTACTTGGCACTATACGACCAGAATCCCATAACCGAGGTCGCGCATAGTCAGATAATGGCCGGGTACTGGAGCTTATCAGTTTCGGGCCGAGGGTAAAGATGTCCGCCAAACTTCGCTTCTACCAACATTCTTCCATCGCTGGGTTAGCTAGTGGCCTACGACCACTAAAGTCATCACGAGCTCAACACCAGAACTCACTATCCGAAAACGATACGGGTTCGCCTCCTCATCACATGGCCCCATTCAGGCTATATACTCTACCCTGGGAGTAGTTTTGGGCATTCGCTGACCTACCTCTCGCCAACATTCCTCCCGAGTATCAGACGACAAATTTCATCTGGGAAGATGGGGTTTTCTCATGCGCACGGTTTCTTCTCTCAGCGGATCAAATCACAATTTCAAGGACCTTCCTCACACACAATGAACTCTTTAAAAATTCTACTTTTATCACTTTCAATTTCCGCCTTCAATATTCTACATTCATTGGGGCTGTCACGACCATACTCCTACGGGTATTCTAGCATTCGCCTGGTCTCCTTCCAAGGCCCACAAGATCCTCAAGCAAGCCAAAAGGTTCTATCCCGTACTGGGAATACCTCCAAATACCGACCCCTTTCTAGCCGGGGTTCGCCTTATCCTGCCTTCCTAGGCCCGGGTCAATAATCCCTACTACGCCTCATGGTGCGCTTTTATAACGAGGTCTTTCCCGAGAGGGTCAGCTCGGTCCCGCCTCTCGAGGACCTTCTCCCTGCATCATTTGATTGGGTCAGCTTTTCATCTCTTCCAACCTCGAGGTGTTTTAACCTCCTCGTTAATGCATCTTCGAGAGGGATTTTAACAACAGAGCTTTTTGAGTTTACTGTGAGGCCAACCTATCAAAAAACGCTTACGTATGCGAGTCATAGCCGACATCGACGCTTGGCAAAAGATCGTTATGTCGGGTCAATAATCAAGCAATGACTCATTTGCGCTTTGTTTTACGCCCATTATGTCATCTGCACGGTTCAATGGCAAATAAACTCAAGGACAAATAAGTCCGCCATGGCTCGGCACGTGTCAACGGACTTTGGGCGGCAGCTCCACGTACTCAATCGAGTATCTTTATCTATGAGGCTTCATAGAAAGCCTTCATGTATTATCCGCATTATCGATCGACGGTCACGCTGCTTATGAATCCTCTCGTTGCCTTAATGATCCCTGGGCCTGGCCGAATAAAGTTGAATTGGGAGTTTCAAACCGCTATAAGCAGTGGATACTTTCCAAGCGGCTCCGCAAAAGCGCATCTCTGTCATCGTCAATAGTGAAAGCTCCCAAAGCGTGGTGACTGAAAGCATTAATTTTTTTATGTCATTCGCTTGTTTGCAGCCTCGCGCCTAGATCCGGTTGAAAGTCGCGTGCACTGAAATAAGCGCCGCGGCCGATTATCCCTTTCATGGTCAGTTTGGTATCGCTTAATTTCATCCCAGAATAAGTAAATCCGGTGCTCCTACGACTTTCATATCCGTGAGAGTATCGGGGTCTCGCTGCACGACTCCGGCGCATCATCTGGCGAACTACGCCTGCCTCATGCCGCTTCTTTCCTCGGAGTCAGTTTTGGAAATAAGGCTTCAAATCAGCTGGGACGAGGCATACGCCGATAGTTGTGAGTACAGCCGCGACTCAGATTCGGGTTCATGTTGTCCAAACATATTTGTCGGCTGAACGGGAGACGGACATCCCTGCCAGACGGTGCAAACGACAAGACAATTTTCTTAGGATCGCCGTCCGCTTGACGGGTCAAGCCATAAGCATCCGCGCCTTCACCATTTGGACTATCTTTATCCTCAGACAAGGGTCGATACTGCTGGCTGTAATCGAAATATATATTTTGCCTCGCCACAGCGATCACGCTGGTGAGGCCGTGCTGTCACGCGATACCGAAAGATTGCTACTCTAAGCGACCACGCATAATTCCTCGACGACGTTTAAGATAATGATTTAAGAAAGCGGTTTTAAATACGGGAGGCAAACGACATTACCTCGAGCTGAGTAACGCTGATGGTATTTATGTAGGATACAGCACCCCTCTACCTACCAACCTGTAAACTGACACGTGTCTGGGTCGGATCCCCATAAAGAGGCCAATAAGATTTACCTAAGCCTACTTTATGACAATCATCCTTCAAATCTGGCCTACCAGATAAGACAATAGTTACATCACTGACAACCTCAGAGCCACCGTCCAATGATCAATCCGAGGAGCAATGAATCTAATCGTACGTAAAAAGAACCACAAAA
This sequence comes from Lithospermum erythrorhizon, assembly GCA_019722365.1. NCBI lineage: Eukaryota > Viridiplantae > Streptophyta > Magnoliopsida > Boraginales > Boraginaceae > Lithospermum > Lithospermum erythrorhizon. The sequence goes on along the minus strand of JADFUC010001626.1, from coordinate 32,064 downwards.
GACAAATCAAGCAGTAAAAGACAACAGAGTAGTCATTCGACCAACCGTTTGTAACGTTCAACATCTCCAAACAACAAGCTCTCTGAACTAAATTAAACGGTGAAGTTTCATTTAACGGGGAGCTAGGTTTAGCACACTGCTTTAGAAATAATATCCGTAGTATATATCCGCTGACTCAAAAATACCTCTAAGTTACTCTGCAACTTCATTTCAAGGAAATACTTACAGGACCAAGGTCCTTCATATGAAAACAAGAGCTCAAATATTCTTTGAAAGAGAGTAAAACAGCGAAATTGTTCCCAAATGGAATTAGATCATCAACATACATAAGCACATTAAATAAAGACATCACGCTTAAAATTTAAGTAAAGCATTTAATAATCAAAGAGCTATCAATGAAACCATACCGTTTCAATGCAGTAGACAATTTAGAAAACCAACATCGAGGTGCCTTCTTTAACCCTTAAAAGAGACTTCACGAGGAGGCACACCTCTTCGGGTCGATCACGCTAACCTGCCGAACCCATATACACCTCCTTTGCAGATCGCCATGGAGAAATGCATTATGAACATCCATCCGACGTGAACTCCCGCCTGGCAGAAGCAACATCAAGAAGAGCTCGAACAGTAACCATCTTCGCCATTGGTGCAAATGTATTACTATAGTCAATACCTTCAACCTAATGATTATCAACCTGACGAGCTCAGATCGCCAATCTTGACGCAGTCGGTACGGACGGGTCAAGGTTGGTCGCTCGCCCACGTACTGACCGCACACCACCATCAACCGCCGGACCATCCAACATTGCCCCATCATCCGAACCAAACTCCGAAACATTCTCAGAAACAGTAGTAGTATTAACATAAGTGCACATCACTAGCGTAAATACAATACAAGAATTCATTCTCATAAACACAACATCAATGGCAGATGAAAAACTCAATGGTACATGTGTTCATAAAACCTCCACCCCTTTTTACCATACGGATAGCCTACAAAAACACACTTAATTCAATTACTAAACTTGTCTAACCGACACTTCTGATCATGAGCATAACAAAGCAGATCCAGCACTGTAATTTGTGAGTAGTAAAGCAGGACAACCATAAAGTAATTCATAAGCAGTCTTATAATCAATCACAGTAGATGGGGTACGATTAATAAGATAAGACCAACCAATATACACTCTCCCCAAAACCGATAGGTAGTTAATGGAAAACGTAAGGCTCTCCCTACATTTAGAATAATATAACGATATTTAGGTTCAATCGACCCTCATTGAGAGTGACCCGGCCCACTCAAGATGTTTAAAATATAACGCCATTCATGAGGAAAATAATTAAGTGTATTTAGTAAAAATCTGGGGCATCATTATCAATACGTAAAGCACTGACTCTGGAATTAAATTGGCGATAATCATAGCAACAAACCGGCAAAATGTAACGAAACACTGCCTTATCAACTAATAAAATATCCACAAAGACGTGAATAATCATCAACAATAGTTACAAAATAACGAGCACCACAAGATGATACAATATGATATGGGCCCCAAACATCACAAAGAATCAACTCAAAACATCGACTACTTTTATTTGAAGTACTCACCGGAAACCCACTTTGAAGTGACGCTTTTAGCTTCGACGACAAAGAAGACATGCTTTTTCAAAAGATTACTAGAACTAGAAATAAAAGCGTGTAAGACGCCTCTATCTTAACAGTAAGGATGCCCCACCCTCCCATGCCACAATTCGTGAGTTCGGATAATTGCAATACGCAAAGCTCGCAAATTCACGAACTTCCGAAAATAGTACAAATCCGTCTCTGCATTCACCCACTCCAATCGAGTCCTCGAGCCATTCTGCCTTGAATAAACATTCTTAGTAAACTAAACAACACAATCAATATTCTCACCTTAACCGAGACACAAACATTAAAATTAAGCGCTAAACCGGCGCACATATAAAAATATTACATAATTTTTAACTCGAGACAAACAAATGCAATTAAACTTAGTTTAGCTAAATGAGTACCATCCGGAAGTCCCAATTTGACATTCCGACATTTAACCAACATCGACAAACCATCAAAGAAACCAATAACATGCGTAGAGGCATCCAGATTAATAATCCAAGCAAGTAGATGTAAAATGTAATCAAGTAAGACGATCACCGTTTTTATAATTTAAAATACTAATGTTGCAAATAAGTTATGCTATCGCTGTTACAACCTACCAAGTGGGACCACTACTTAGCTTAGTCGGCTGAAGTCGCTCGAACCGAATCCTCCCCTGGTCACAATCTGTACGAAAGGGAGCGTGAGAGCCTGCCTCAAGCCCTCGGCCGTGCCCCAGCAGGCAGCCTGCCCCTGCCACGGCACCTTCACGGGGTTCCCCCTTTATTGTGCTCAGAGAAACACGAAAACTCAGCTGTGTATTTTGTCACTGTTCTTTTTCCCTGGACATGTTCAATATACATCTTATATAGACTTTACTCTTAACCCTCTAGTAGAAACAGTTCTAACATCAATTGTTTCATGCGCCTCCAAGTTCTAATGGACCCCTTCCTTTATCTTTGCCTTTGAATAACAAACTTATCCCACCATACAACAACAATACTCTTCAACCTGATCGCTACCTTCTTTCACTTGCTTGTTCTCAGGGACACCCATGATATAGAGGAATCTATCAACATTGATCTGCCAATCCAGAAACTCATCCACTTCCATAGTTCCATAGAGCAATGGAAATCAACTTTTACTGGAAAATCCTAATTATTCAGTTGATTCCTTTGAATAGTCATAACGTCCTAAACGACATCTTCTTCTTCAAAACTCGAACCCTCACAATAAAGCAAGATTGTTTCCACTTCATGGAACCCGTTTCGTTCCTTCTCTCCTGTCTCTTCTCTTTCGCTAAAGCCTCCATATGTTCAGCCAAAGAAATTAAGGTCGTGGTAAAAGCTGCAATAATACCCTCAAGTTTTGCTCTGGTTACCGGTTCATCTTCCATGGTTGTTCAAGCTTCGAAAAAGAGACGATAAAAATCTTCTCTAATATCACTGACCCAGTCGAAATAACAAAGATTAGCAAACACTAATTTTTAGTTCGCAAGCGACGAACTAGATGAACAAAAACACTGGAATCCAGCCAAAAGAATAAAGAAAACTGTGAATTTTTATTATTATTCATGATTAGATGAAAAATACTACAATTCGGAAGTTTAAATGGTTAAACGAACCTAAAAACCCAAAACATAATTAAAACCGTAAAGGCCAAAACAGAATTAAATTAGAAATTGCTAAAAATTCTAGAACGCTAAAAGTTCAAGAACCTTCCTACATCATGTATGATTAGAAGATGATGCATAAAATGATTGGAAACTGTTACAGGAACTTCATATTTGAAAACTTTAATGTTTCAAGTGCTTTTGGACTATTAGAATGGCAAACTAAAAGTGATATACCTCCTGTCTTGTATTTTTTTTAGTGCAAATATCATATGGGAATATGGGATATAAATAAAATTGCCGATGCTTGGTAGGAATGCATTTAGTTTTCGAAATCTCTGTAGAAGAGTGAGCATGGAAGATCCTGAATTCAATTTATTTATTCTTTCCTAGGATATAATTTAGAAATTTCAGATACTAATCTAATGAATTTGGGCAAAGATAGACATGTAAAACTTTTGATGGAAGTTTCAATGTGAACAATACATATATATTTTTTATCACTAATAATTCATGAACAAAGTAGGCAAGATATTTTAAACTCTGTTGGCTTTTATTGTTTACTGCCTTTGGCAAGGAACTATGGCCAATGGCCACACTGCCACAGTAGTATCCTGTCTGCTTAGAAAAGCAGTAATTGTTTCCCCTCTTCAAGAAAAAAGTATCTCCATTCTGCACAACTAATATCTATCTTCTACTCAATTACCTTATCATTCTCTCTGATTCATCCAGTTTATGAAAAGTTTAAGAACACGGATTTTCTGTGTTCTGTTTTACAGATAAACAGAGAGAAATGTCTGAATAACTCTATATTAATAGTCAATCCTCCTTTCAATTTTATTCCATGCTTTGAACTTTTCTCTATAACCTTATGATTCCAGGATCCAGTAAGAAGTTTCTCTGGTCGAGAGAAGTATAAGAGACCACTATGGGCGACTGATGCACTATCAAATCCCAGAGCGGTAACTGTTCTGTTTAGTTTATAGATAAGGACCTATTCTAGTTGAATTCGTATTTCTTCAGTTGTGAAAACTTGTTCTTGATTTATTTTTATGGTGGTAATGTGTTATACTCAAAAACTGAGTAACCTATAATGTTTCTTCCAGTTTGGTCATAGTGTTTAAAGATAGACTAGAGCACCGTGCTTAAGCATTTCTTTAACTTGATTCGTTTGATATTAGGCTCTAAATTTCTTAGGAATTTTTTACATTTGTCTTATCGGTTTTTGTAGAGCATACAAGAAATGAAGATGCTCTCAACTAGTGAGTTGAGTATTAAGTGGACTATGAGGGGCAAACCAAAGTACGTAATTTCTGTAATTGGAGGAGATTTGATTGTCAAAGTGAGCTCCAAATTCACTCTCAACCAAATTAGTGGCCAGGTGATTGAGCATGAAGACGTGTGGGATGTATCTGCATCATCAATCATTGCTCAAACATATTTCTGGACATCGCGAAGACTGTTTGCCTTCTTGGAGGCTGGTAAAGATATAGTCGATTTTGCTAAGGAATCGACAAAAAAGTCCAACACAGAAAATAAAAATGTGGAGATATATCCAGACCCTTTGGGTGATCCAACAAAGGTTCTTTTTCTTGATATCTCTATCTTTGTTTTTTCTGACAAGTTTTCAGCTTGCTTGACCTGCTAAAATAACCTTAAACCATTCCTTTGTTTGATATGCACTATAAATGGTTTATACATTTGACATACAAAACAATCTTGAGAGAGAGTAAACTGAAATATATTCCAGTCTTCAAGTGTGTTATTTTCCAAAATTTTGGATTCCCCCTTGTTCTGATTGAGCAATTTTACCTCCTTGTGGTTTTCAAAATGTACACAATTGGTAGGTGTCCTAATGACACCGCCTTAGAAGTCATACACCGGGTAATCTACAGTTTGAAGATAATAAAAGGAGGTGATTGTTCAATTTAAAATCATCTTGTTTTACCTAATAGGTTGTTCAATGTATGTATATATCCTGTTCAGCACCTTGGTTCATACAAGAACTATGAAATACTCATACCATTTTCCCGTTGCTTCTTTAACTTTACAATCTTGAAGTCTTCTACAATATGTCCCATATATGTATGTGTTTTGACATTTGATTGACACATAGTTCCTACTTCAACACAGTTCTTCCAGAAGGATGACAGCTTCCAGAGAGATGCCTATCAATTTGCTCTATTTATTGCACTTGTCTATTTCGTTGTGCAGTTTTTAAAGAATACCTTGTGATTCTTGGATTCTGAATACTGTAATTATTGTAATGTAAGTTATTGTCCTTGAATAATGTAATTTATCATCTACTGGGGCTAAATTGCACCATACCTTCTCCTATTATTTAAAATTGGCATCAAATTCATTTGTGTCCTCTTATAAGCACGCATATATGATACTCCGTATATCGTTGTATTTTTTAAAGCATAGCAAATTACCCCATACTATTTTTTATTTCTAACTAGTGCGAAGTTTTCTTGTACACGGGGCCGAATTGGGTCAACTTAATGAAAGCACCTTGCACGGGCACTTCTACCATTCTAACATCAATGTAGTGCAAATGTTAATTTGTTTTTCTTTTAATTGTTTTAATACATGTATGTACAGGTGTACTTTAGAAACATATTTATGACCAAAAAATGAATAAAAATGTATTATTACATTGAGAAATTTGTTTGCAGAGTACAAATATACTTCGCATAACCTTATGGGGCACAAATATACGCAGATACATTTACGAATTCTATGCTGACGTAATAACGTCAAAGTTTTGGTCACACTTAGTCGAGATGATCAACCCCCCGATCAAATCTTAGTTTTACTCCAATGACGATTGGGCCAACATTTAAAAAAGCTATGACCGTTAACACCATATTAATATTGGGCACTAGATCAAGTTGCCTCTTACATCGATGAATAACATATATATTACATGAAATAATATATATATGGATGTCTGTCAACCAAGCCGTCATTTACCAAAGAATTTAATACCTGATTTGTTAAAGTTAACTACGCTACTTATTTACCACAAGCTTACTTACTACTATATTATCAGACTTTTATAAACAAAAGAACCTATCAGATTGTGATTCTTACACAACAACACAAGCAATAAAAGATATTCTCCCTGCTTATTATTCTCCTGCCTATTTACATCGTTCTGGGCTATATTCATAACTCCGTTATCGCATGAGCCAGATTCTAATCCAGCCTCGAAGTTATACAAAAATAATTATTCACTCCATGAACACCTAGAAAGCTTAAGGCAAAAATCTTGCCGAGATGCCTCTATTTCTTGTATATCCAAGCTTTCTCTCCAATCGAGCAGAATACTTCATTTTCAACATATTAAATTTTATTGTTCAATAATTAGCTGATTTGTTAATCATTGATCTATATAATCTGAAGGCAAGCCAAATACCTTAGTCCTGAAGATTTACGGAATCGATATATTAACTATTTTTATCATTATATGAATTATTTATATATTATTCGAATATTATATGGAATTTACTATTTAGATGTCTGTAATATGTACGTTTGTTTTATTTGTATTTAAGCATCCAAATTATTTGACCAAAGAAAAGAAAAAGAAATTGGTTAGTGTATATTGTGTGAATCTTACCTCTTTATTTAGATTTAGAGTACTTTGTAGTATAAAGAGAGGATGTATGCCTAATCAATGAGCTCGTAAGTCTTACCCCCTTAATACTCGTAAGATATGTGAGTATGCGAGTATGAATTTTGAGATACAATTACAGATATGGACGAAATTCCAAATAGTAAGCATGCTATATTTTTGTTGGCATAACTTTATTTGTATAGATCGATTTGCCTACTTATTAGTTCCTTTGGACTTAATGTTACTTCTCCAATTTCTAATTTCGACCAGAGTTGATACAATATTATTTATGTTCGTTAGATTTTAAACTACTAAACTTAGCATATATGATCTTCACCTCCAATTTAATATGGAGCTTTACTACGCATGAAAAGACTACTAATCTGAGTAATTCTTTTTCAAATTTGTCCTTACTAGACATATTTATCGTAAAATAAATGGTGATTGAAAATTGAGAGTTTAAGTTTCATTAGAATTTGAGATCTTAAATTATGATGATTAGTGATCCAATTACGATGATTAGTGGTGTCACATTCATGGATGCCCCCTTGGGTCATCTTTGTTTTCACAAACGGAAAACCGTAGATGGAAGCCATGATACCCGCCAGCGCACAAATGGAAATTACATACCCATATTTAAGGGTATTGAGAGGTCGAAAGAAATGACAGATGACAAAGATTTGATTATCGCTAGTCCAAAAGACTAGTTATGTATCCAGTGCATCTTACTATAATCACAACTAGTCCAGAAGGCTAGATCGAGGGTTTAGAATCGACAACCATAAAAATTAAGGACTTTTGAATATTCCAAAAGAATTTCTATCATTTCCCTCATTATTTTGAAAATAATACGAAATTATATGAGTTCACTTATGAGACCCGAAGACTCATTTGAAGAATTCAGATTCAGTTAAATGGATAGAATTTTATTGATTAATTACTACCTATAATTTTTTGAAAATTTGAGATCTTAAATTATGATGATTAGTGATCCAATTATTTATGACAAGGGTGCCACATTCATGGATGCCCCCCTTAGGTCATCTTTGTTTTCACAAACGAAAACCGTGAGATGGATCGGGTGATGTCTTGCGCTTAAAGATGTCGGAAATTATATACCCATGTATTTAAGGGTATCGAGAGGTCAAAAGAAATGACGTATGACAAACATTTTGATTTATCGTTAGTCCAAAAGACTAGTTATGTATCCAGTGCATCTTACTATAATCACAACTAGTCTAGAAGGCTAGATCGAGGGTTTAGAATCGACAACCATAAAAATTAAGGACTTTTGAATATTCCAAAAGAATTTCTATCATTTAATTTTCATTATTTTGCGTCAATACGTAAATTATATGAGTTCACTTACGGTAATCTCAAGACTCATTCGGGGTTAATCTGATTTAGTTAAATGGATAGAATTTCATTGATGAATTACTACCTATTATAGTCCGTATACCATACGAATGAAAATTTTGATGCCAGAGGCATACGAGGTAAAAACAAAATTAATTGAATGCTTTGAGCAGCCAACATATCATTTCTTGAAGGAATAAATGAATTTCTAATCGTAGTCGTATCATGATTATACATGTCTAAGCTAGTTCTCGCTAAGGAAAATTTGGTATTTAAGCAATATTTGTGCACACCTATCTTTCCCCGGAACTTACCTCGTCAGACATGATTTTTAATTTTCATAGAATTTCCACCAATAACATGGATAAAGAAATATGTCTCAGAGATAAATAAGCAACAACTCATACCATTCTAAAAAGATAAGAAATATTTTTCATCTAGTCAACACAAAGGCTTGTGTTATTACAATATCGTGCAACAGAAAATTGATCAATTCCTCCGGAAGAGATAAATAAATCGGTGCTTCAAAATATGTGGCCCAAGATGCAATATTGTTCAAGTCCAGCGACCTAAACTGCTTCAAAACATTTGTCAAACTGCCTACCACATTGAGACAACAAGTAAAGGCTCCTGTAAGAGCTAATATTTGTCAAAAAGTGGCAAAATCAATTGAAGACTCGGGAAGAGCTAATATATTATTACCTCAAGAATAAAACATGTTTGCATATCAAAAATATTACTTTTGTCAAACCGAAGTTCGAGAATTGGTGAAATTTTATTATTTGGCATAACCAAGCAATTACATCCCGGTTAGTTAATATGCGAAAGAATAATTGAATATTTAACCGAGTACTCATCAAGAAATAATAAACTATTAAGCTTCAGAATTTATGTGAGCTCATAGTGTAAACTCCTAGTCAATTGCACCTCAATTACATGCACACCAATGATTGTTATAATGTAGTAACACTTGTCAGATTATGACAAATTATTATTATACACCTCCATAGTTGGTTTGTTTAGAAACTACATATTTTACCTTCCGCTTATGCGCGCATCATATATTCTCGCACTATGCACAAATAATGACTTTTTAATGATTATTATACCCGTATGTATGACATCTTTATACTGGAAATACGAAATTGAAATTAATTTATCAAGTAATTTTTCATTGTCATATATCAACATTATTTTCAACATTGAGAGGGAGTAATAGTATACCACTAAAAATAGTCTATCTTGAACGAATATAACGATTCGGCCCCAGTCGGCCGGCCCCGAGGTTGGGACCGCCCAACTCTCGACATCGTAGCTCACCACGACGGACGACTAATTTACAAACTCACCTATCCTCAAATAAACCCATAAAACAATATACAACGGACAAGAGCACTTTTTAAGAAAAAAGATCCATCGTGGTATTTCCTAACCACACACTCTTACAACGACATACAACAAACATCATGTACAAAATATCTACAAATAACCCAAATCCAAAAATACAACAATATAGACAACCGAATACACTCCAAAACAACGGTAGATCACAGGATCTTACCACCCGCCGCTTCATACCTAGCTCTAAGGCACATCACCGAACAAGCTCGAAAAACGCTTACAACACGACCACAAACCGCACAAATGAAAATAATTTATAAATAATAAAAAGGCGCAAGTCAGGGAAGCGAAATACTTTCTATCTCAAGAAAGGGACATTAACCCACACTCTCATTAGTAATTTAAAATCACTAGTTTTGCATAGGATATAGTATTTCAAAATGTTATGCAATGTATGGCCATTATATAAAAATCATCCGTGCATTCATTGTCAAAATGCATAATTTATAGGCTCGTCAACCAAATATAAATATTTCGAATAAAGAACATTCAACAAAGATAATCATGACTATACAACTAGACCACCCAACACTACAACTCTGCCAACAACACTAATACTACTCAACTCCACACTACAACCCAATCGACTCAAACAACTGAGTCAAATCAATCAACTCATATCAACTCGTATCAACTCATATCAACTCATATCCGGTTTTCTACAACTAATGCGCATATAATCAACCTCAACCTGCAGGGAGAAACTTATGCCCGTCGACATAAGCTATCACCGAATCGTAACGAGGTACGAAGCAAATACACCACCTTATACCGGAGTATAAGGTACAATACCGGATAGCACAACTCACATACATCAACAACTCCGCACTTATACCGTAGTATAAGGCACAACACCGGGTAGTACAACCCACACATATATCAACAACTCCTCAACAACTCATGCTATGCCAATCCAACCAACAAGACACCCTAACATCAAAATGACCAAACAACATGAAATCAACTCATCCTAGTTCTGATTTAACTCATCTCAAAAACACCCATGAATCATAAAACAACACATACAATCCAATCCACGCAAATAATCAACACATACCATCACACAGCTCCAGACGATGCAACCGATTTCACAACTTTAAAATTGGCTCTGACATTTTGCTTGGGTTCTCATCGGCGAGATTATTATTACTTTTGTTTACCATTTATCTAAAGACATGGAACAAACATACAACATGAAAAATGCGTCAGTAATGCACATTCAAGATGAGCATGAGAAGTGACCAGGTTTATTACATTTCAAACTGAAAACTGATTTGCCTTTGTCATTTGTCTTCGCTGGCCTTACCAAATATATATAGTAAATAAAAAATCGCTATGATACATCACATATTGCAGTACTTCGCCGTGAACAATGTCATACAACTCATACATCAAACATATCTCATACAATCAAAGTAATAATGTGATTTATGAGTCAGAGGACATTGTTTTGAAGTTTTACGGTGCTGGGTATGCCTATGACGATGTATCATAACGTATTTTTATTTATATATATATGCATTATTTCGTGAAAAAATACATGTGGCTGCAAAGACAAGAAATCGTATTGCACAAATGTTAAGGTTTTCAAATTTTGAAAATGTAATGTAGCCTGTGGTCATATCATATACATCTTCACGTGTGCATTACTTGTTTTATTTTTCATGATGTACATATGCTTGATTATACAAATAAAACAAAGTAATAATAATCTCACCACTTTAAAGTTAGAACCGCTTGCATCATCTGCACACTGCGATGGCAGGTTAAGGCTTTTGGTAATTTGACATGACAATGGATCTGTGGGCCTCTGTGTTGGGGACCGCTATCAACTCGAATAATCGTAGTCACCAACGACGGATAACAATAAAAAATGACTTATTTAATAAACACATAAATCATTCATCAGTGAATCCAACTAACACTCACAACCTGAAAAGTAATAATAAGTAAATACAACTTCAAACAACGGGTTTTACAAAATCAATACAAAACAATTATTAAATACAACAAAACTCCAAAGAAAATAAATTTATGACTGTCATGTCTTCTAGCCACCATCGCCACCTCCATCGGTACGCAAATTACTCTGCCAAAGCATCTGGCTCTCATCCCAAGAACAACCCAGGCATAAAACGCCGCCTGTGTGGAATAGTGGAGTCAGCCATGAAGTTCTGTGCTGAATACAAATATCACGTATTAACCCACCACACATGTCACGCGATAACTCAAGTCCCTTTACCTACTTAAAAGACTATACACCTCAAGAGTTATATTTTGTACGCTACTTCAATTGCGATAAATCTTTCCTTACTATTTCTAACTAACACCGATAAACCCACACCACGCCAACAACTTACTCACAAGACACCTTAATCACAGTTTTAGATATCTCTATTTGTTATCTTTCTAAGTATAGCTAATTTCCGATATAATATACAACTCAAAACATACAACTCAAATCACTTATCTTGTCTACCTTAACGTGGTACCCCAATTATAGCTTTCCATATACCTCCTAGCGATATTTTTATATGCCTTTAAATCAAGATAACCTAAGTACGAAATTATCTCCCCAAACTCTTCATTTAATATACGGAACTTATTCAATTCTCAATGGTATCAACGCCGTGGTTGTATCATGTAAACTTATATTCTAACACATTTAAATTCAGTTTTCCACCATATAAAATATCATCAACATCATCAAAAGATTAGCATGAAACTCCCCGAAGGTTTATAATTTCTGGACCTAGTATTCTCATTCGAAAGTTATCCCATCCATTAACCAACTCCTTGTATATACAATATATCTTAAAAAGACAATAATGCCGGCAAGGCTACAACGGTGAGTAAATACCATATCCTGAATACAAAATAATCACGATGTAAAGCTAAAAGTCTAAAAAATGAAATACAAAAAATCAAGGCACGGTTAACAACACAACAAACGAGATCTATTATTGACCACCCACCCCAAGTCGGCCGCCTGAGGTTAAGATCACAATAACCCGTAAGTACTGTAGTCAAATTAAACGATGGATACAATAACAAATATACTGGCCACATTATCAAATAAAGCTCCTATTTCCATCGTGGTGTTCCAAATGCGAGACATCCAATAAAAATAACGGACAAATGTAACACAAATCCAAAATACATCATAAGGAAAAGTATGACAACAGCACTGGCCAATATAATACAACCCACCCGCCTCAAATATACAAATTTTCAACAAAAAGAAATGATCATGAGGACTTCCTATGCCACCACCGCTTCACCCACATTCCACGCTAGCCAAAGAAACCGCCTCACCACCAACGATCAATACTCCTAGAAACCTAGGCATGAACGCCCATGTGAGAATAGTGGAGTCGCCTATTAAGTCGAGCCGAATACAAATATCACAGATTTGGTCCCTCATATTTTCTCAGCCGATATATATATATATACAATTATAACTAAGTTATATTGGATTTAATAATCATTCCAAGAGTCACGTAGATAATACACATGAGCCTACAACCCCTAATAACACATACTCATCTAACGGAAACAATCCTAACACAATAAACCACTTCAAACGAGGAATCCACCTCCAAATAATACACATACGAGGAACCCACCTCCAAATAATACACATACGAGGAATCCACCTCCAAAGAATACACATACGAGGAATCCACCTCCAAATAACCCAGACGAGGCCTCCACCTCCATCCTCCCGACCGAGGCTACACCCCCAACGTGTGCATATCACACCAAACCTCCCGAATCCACGGGCAACCCTCACGATATGCACACCACTAAACCTCCCGGCCGGGTCAACACCGCCCAAGAATAACACATAAAGAATCGCCACATCCGCACACAGCCCACACACACAAAGACACGCCCACACATAGCACAATGTACCACACACACAATTTCATAAATACGAATTACATCCAAAACTTTACCTTCATAAATGTAACTAATTCAATTATGTCATAACATGCTTCATAATCATAGTTATCTCCATAATGTCAATCAAATCCTATTTATTTCATAATATACTCATAAATCACAATTTCCACATAATATCAATCATAGCCAATAATAATACACATATCGTAAATTTCAAACAATACATGAAAAATATATAACATGATATATATATAAGGAAAGGTCCCCATCGCGAGATTTGTACTCACCTCAAGTCCAAAAGTGTGAACAACAAAGACTAGGCGCGCCTTCGTGCTGCATCCTCGCTCAATTCCTATTCAAAGAAATTAGATATTATAATACACTCCATGTAGTCCTCTCTTAACATGTGTACCCCAAGCGTTATACCACGCCTCACGATTCGACTTATAACCTTTAGCAAAGGATTCTATTCCCAAGATCGATATCACTATAACATCTCGACATAACTATTATTCAGACGCTAACTGCAAAAATCTCGCATTCGCTTCATCACCTTATTACTCCAACAATAACCTCCTAAACACATTCTAAACAACCCAGTAATCAATTGACAACTAATTAATCCATTAAATACAACCTCCAATTCAATCACGAAAAGCTATACGAACTTTCCCAAACTTTCTCAACTAAAATTCTACCTATCCATATCCAAACCAATAATTCTATACCCAAAACAACCATATTAAAGTCCTTTAACCTCATATTACCATTTAATGTCAATTTAAGAAAAGTCAATAAAAGTCAACATAACACTTACACCACTTTCTAACCCCAATAACTACTCAAAATCATCGCTAAATCTCCCACCGATACTCAGATAACATTTCTATACCATTATAATTTCAAGATCTAAAAGTCAACCAATTACATAAAAGTCAACTCCTCAAGAACTCAAGAAATAATCCAAAAATATTTGAACTTTTCTACCCCAAACGTAGAGAATGTCTCGAATCTCCTAAAATTTTAGGGCCAAAGTTTCAAATTTGGAAGAAATCAAGCAACAAAATCAAGGGAAAACGGTGGAGAAATTCTGCCAAGCAGAGGGAGAAAGAGGATGAGTTTGTGTTTGGATAATTCAAAGTATATGATGATTAAAGTCTCGTGGGGTCCGCGACCCAAAATATCTCAAGACTACCGCTTCGCTCGGCTTTTCTACCAATTGCCTCTCGATTTAACAACACAACTCTAATATAATTTAACTTTAATCCCCCAAATAATATTATGGTACCAATTGACATAACTTCTTTAAAATCTTAAATACCAATTCCCACTATCAACCCATCGATTCGTCATATCTCCAACGCATTCAACTTCGAAAAATTTCCGATTTCTCCCTAAATACTCCACTGAGCACCAGTATACTATTTCATATAACATTAATACGGAACGGTTATCACACCACTACACCTTATGTACTGTCCCCTAAATCTACTCAACACCCATGCTACCGCACCCAACACACACTCCACTCAACCCCATAGAAATAGTATACTACATATATTATAGTACAAAGTTTAAGAACTAACCTTCTCATTTCGAAAGATGTGGATACTCGGGTTTCCTCGACACCTCCTCGGCTCCCACGTAGCTTCCCTCCACTCGTTGATTTCGCCACAACACCTTCACTAAAGCCACAACTTTATTCCGCAACACTTTTTCCTTACGATCAAGAATTTTCACCGTTTCACACGAAGATCCTCTCCCCAGCTCCACTGGTTGTGACTCTAAGATATGGGATTCGTCTGGGATATACTTCCTCAAACATGACACATGGAAAACATTATGAATTGGCCCAACGCCGAGGCAATGCCAAACGATAGCCACTGACTAACTCGCCCACACCCTCATACGGACCCCATATATCTGGGCTCAACTTTCCTCTCTTCCCCGAATCTCAACACACCTTTCCATGGGATATTCTCAAGAATTACTTTATCACCAATTCCCCAAAGTTTAAATCCACCCGACGACGACCGTATACATCTTTGCCTATTCAAGGCCACTTTCGTGTGTCATTGCATCAATTTTATTCTCTACCGATCTTTCCACCAACTCGAACCATACACTTTTCTATCCCCCACTTCATTCCAAAGAACCGAGTCCTACATTTCCCGCATAATGCTTCCAAATGGTGCCATCCCAATAATCGGGCGTGGAAACTATTATTATATGCAAACTCCATTTTAGGCAATTCATCATCCCAATTTCCGGAAAAGTTCAACACACAGGCCCGCAACATATCCTCCAATGTTTGAATTGTTCTCTCTGACTGCCCATCTGACTGTGGATGAAATGATGTACTCAAATTGACCCTCGTCCCCATCGCTTCTTGAAATCCTTTCCAAAATCTGGAGGTGAATCTAGCATCTCGATCTGATACAATGGATACTGGCACCCATGCACCCCACAACTTGATCCACATACAACCTAACCGCCAGACCGTGGAGTCGAATTTTAATTGGGTAAGAAACGAGCCATTTCGATAGTCTATCCACTTAATTCAAATGCCATCATTCTTTCTCAACGCCCCTCGGAAGTCCAAAAACAAAGTCCATCGTAATACGCCCTGCCCACTCGCCTGAATGTAGCTGGTCAGAATAGCCCCGCTGATGTCGCAACATTCTCACCACACAAGTCGCATTTTGATACAAATTCACATTCTCTTCATGCTGGGCTACCAATACACCGCTTTAAGTCTCTATACATCTTTGTACCACTGTGATTTATACCGTATGGAGACATGAGCCTCATCCAAATTTTTTCAACTCCCCGAGAATAAGTGAACGAATAATCTACCATGCATCAAAGAGCTCCATCCTCTCTCACCACAAAGTCCGGGATTCGCTCGCTCTTCACTTCCCCTATTATTTTTGTAATTTCTCATCTTTTTGCCGTCCCCTCCAAGATTCGACACGCAACCTGGCCAACCCTTTATTTGTGCCAACAAACCACCATCGATCTAATTCGAAATTAACACTAAGTTGCTTCATTTCATTTAATGGCTCCTTAATCTTCCCCTTCCGACTCAAGGCATCAGCTACTACATTCGCTTTCCCGGGATGATACTCAATAGAAACATCATAATCGCTGATAAACTCCATCCACCTTCGCTGCCTCAGATTCAAATCTCTCTACGTTGGGAGGTATTTCAAACTTTCAGATCAAGAAAATTTTGCAAGTCACCCCATACAAATAATGCCTCCAAATCTTAAGCGAACACAATAGGTGTTTAGCTCCAAATCGTGTGTTTGATAGTTTTTCATGATTTCTCACTGTCACATTTATACGCTTACCACCTTACTGTATGTCAGACACATCCCAACCCCGATGTGACGATCACTATACACTTATACATAGTCCATCCCGTCTCCATTTCGAAGAGTCATCAAGGCCGGGTAGTCAATTTCTCTTTCAACCTTAATAAGCACTGCTCACAATCCTCATTCCAAAACAAATGGAACTCCTTTTCTAGTCAACCCGTCACGCGGGCAATAATCGGTAAGTCTTGTATAAATCTCCGATAAGATCCCGCCAGACCCAGAACCTCAGAGATTTCAAAGAACACTAGCGGGTCGCTCCCAATTCATCACAAATTTCAACCTTTGAGGATCAACACTTATACCCTCTCCCCGAAATCACATGGCCCGTAAACCGTGACTTCTTTCTCAACCAAAATTCACACTTGGAAAATTTAGTATACACCCATTTTCCTCAAAGCCCTAGCACAATCCCTAAGTGTTCTTCATGTTTCCTCACTACTGTAATATATCAAAATGTCGCCAATGAACACCACCACAAATTTATCTAAGTGCTGAACAATCTGATTCATAAGATCCATAAATGCTGCGGGCATTCACACAACCCAAACGGGTATCACCAAAACTCAGAGGCCTATATTCGCTCTAAAAGTCGACTTTGATACATCATCCTCCTTAATCCTCAATTGACGGTAGCCCGACCTCAAGTCAATCTTAGAAAATACCCGGCATCCTTCACCCCGATCAAACAGACCATCAATCCTAGGCAACGGATATCATTCTAATGGTTACTTTGTTCAAATTGCCTATAATCGATACACAACCTCAAAGCATCCATCCTTCTTCGACAAATAACACCGGAGCTCCCTAAGTGAACTACTTGGTCGAATGAATCCTTCTTTATCCAACAATTCCTCGCAATTATGCTTAACTCCTTCAACTCCGCAGAGCCATTCTATAAGGTGCCAGAAATCGAGTAGTACTGTGAATCAATTCTATAAAAACTCCCACCTCGCACAGTGAGGAAGTCCCGGCAATTCCTCAGGAAACACATCAACATACTCTCTCACAACATGCACCCCTTTCAGATCAACCTTCTCTTTACTTGTGTCGACAACATGGGCAAGATAACCAACACATCCACTTCTCAACATCTTATGGGCACCATGCGTAAATGACAAGAGGGAAAGGGATTTTTCTATCACCTAGAAGTTAAGATCTTAGATCTACCAGACTAGATATTTCAATCTTCTTAAGATGACAATCATCACCGCATGACGCTTCCCCAACCAATCCATTCCCGCACAAGATCAAAAATCATTCATCTCAAAAAGGTAATAAATCTATCTCGCACATCGATTTCCAATCCTTACGTGGGACAATTTCTAAGTACCTTATCAATCTTGCAATGCACTCCCCAATTCGGAGTTAGAATTAGAAGCGGAATAAAGAGAATTTCTAGTTTTAGGAATACCGGGAGTAATTTCGAGATATAAAGGAAACGAGAGTCTTAATCAAACAAGACTTTAGCTTCCAACCCACATAAACGAGAGTACCATGTACCACCCCCAACCCCGAGCTTCTGTCGGGTAATCCGCAAATATCCGCCCACCTAATTAGTTCCGCACCATCCCCGTCTACCCCAAAGCAACCTTACTACCCCACTACTCCCAACTCCACGCCCAAAGCCTCTACCGCTAGATCGACCCTCCACGACTTCTTGATAGCTTCCTCTCTCGCTCGGCCGCCTCCCTGTGAGGAAATGTGGCTAGCACTCCCACTCAACACTGCCTCCTGGGACAATCACCGCAATGTGTCTCTTCCCGGCGACATCGACAACAAACCACCACCCCTGCCCTTCGGCATTCCGCAGCTCTATGACCCGGTTTACCACAACGGAAACACCCATAGTCACTCTGCCTCCTCTGATACCCTCTCTGAAGTTCCCCAGACCGATTAAAAGACTGCATAAACGTGAGTACCACCGAATTGGCAACAGGAGCAAGCACCAACCGACTGGCCGTAACGGCCACGCCACGGACGCCCCCCCTCGAAACTCCGTAACTCGACCGGACCAGCCCATCTCGGGAAAGATCATATCTTCCTCTTTTCTCCCCACCTACTGGACACTCAGCCAAATCCATCTCTACCTGTAAGGCATCATTTACTAGCTCATTGAAAGTTGTATAATTTTTGAGTGATAACCAGGTGCGAATCTCCCATATCATTCCGTCCCTGAACCTCTCGATCCTTCCCTCGCAAGAGAGGATTCACCGAAGTACGGCATCACTGAATCTTTTCTCATAGTCATTTATACTCTTGCCCCTCGCTGAGCCTGATCACCCTTCTCTGTGAGTCGACATATGCACCCGAAGACAAAAGCCTCAAATAATTCTGCACGAATCGATCCCACAAACACCGGTAAGTCCGCCCAACAGAATCAAAGATTCAGGTAATATTCTCCCACCAATCTCGAGCTCCACCTGCGGTAATTCGGTGAAGCCGCGAATACGGGGTCTCAACTCCCCAAGAACCCCATAGGCTCAAATATACTCTCCAAGTCTCGAACGAACTCTAACGCCTGGATAGAGAATCACCCGCAAACTGCGGGTCCCGCCGTAAAGCTCTGGCCAAATAGCTTACTCAACCCACCTCCCGCCCAAAGACCAGAACTACCGTCTCTCGATCTCCACCAACATTTATCCTGTAATCCCGTGGGCCCCACACTAGGCTCATCACTACCCACAATGCCGTCCACATTTTCTCGCGACTCGCGCCTCTTACCACCTCTCGCACCTCTACCACCTGCACCTCTCGCAGCCCTCTCGCGCCTCACGCCTCCGCAAAGACCTACCCGAATGCACCTACGTATGCATCCTCACCGCCTATAAAATAACAAAAAGAAAGGGAAAGGATCGCACTCTACAAGAAAATTCCCATATCGACAACTCCCTAACAACTAACAACCTTAGGCACATAACCACACATACACCATGTTAATTTCGAACCTGCTCTCTGATAATTAAAATTGTAATCCACCCACCCCAAGTCGGCCGCCCCGAGGTTAAGATCATTAACAACCTCAGATACTCAGAGTCACCAAACGACGGATACAATAACAACATACCCCGCCGACATTATCAAAATAAAGCTCCTATTTTACCTGGTGTTCCAACAAGACATCCAACAAAAATAACTAATAAATTTAACACAAATCCAAAATACATCATAAGGAAAGTACGACAACGCATCACAATATAATACAACCCACCCGGCCTCAAATATACAAATTTTCAACAAAAGAAAATGACTGATGAGGACTTCCCTACGCCACCACCGCTTCACTCCATGACATCTCCACGCAGCTCAAAGAAACCGCCTCCTCGCCCACTCAACGACACTTAGAAACCTAGTAATTTAAACGCCCGCCTATAGAGAATAGTGAGTCGCCTATTGTGTTCGAAATAATACAAATATCACGTATTTCGTCCTCTATATATTTTCAGTCGATATATATATATATATACAATTATTAACCAAGCTATATGATTTAATAACCGTCTAAAAGTCACAGATAATACATGAGCCTACAACCCCGAATAACACATACTCATCTAACGGAAACAACTTAACACACAAAATCATCAAACGAGGAATCCACCTCCAAATAATACACATACGAGGAATCCACCTCCAAATAATACACATACGAGGAATCCACTCTAAATAATACACATACGAGAATCCACCTGGGGTCATTCCGACGAGGCCTCCACTCCATCCTCCGACCGAGGCTACACCCCCAACGTGCATATCACACCAAACCTCCGAATCCACGGGGCAACCCCTCACGATATTAACACCACGCCAAACCTCCCGGTCGGGTCACCGCCTCCGCAAATAACACATAAGCAATCAAGCACATCCGCACAATGTACCACACACAAAGACACAGCCCACACATAGCATCACTACCACACACAATTTCATAACATTTAATTACATCCAAAACTATCTCATAACGTAACTCATAATCTCACTCTCATATGTCATAACATGCCTATAATCATAGTTATCTCATAATGTCAATCAAATCTCGCTTATTTCATAATATGCACTATAAATCACAATTTCCACATAATATCAATCATGGGAAATACACAATACACATATATCGTATCAGTCTCAAATAATACATGAAAAATATATAACATGATATATATATGAAAGGTCCCCATCGAGATTTGTACTCACCTCAAAGTCTAAAGTAAGAATAACAAAGACTCAGCAATTTTCTCGTGCTGTGATCCCGGCTCAACTCCTATTCAAAGAAATTAGACATTATAATACATTCCATAGAGTAACCTCTCTTAACATGTATATATATATACCCCAAGTGTTATACCACGTCTCACGATTCGAATCTACAACTCTTAGCAATCCTCCTATTCCCAAGATTGATATCAGTTATAACATTCCAACATAACTATATTCGACGCTAATCAAGAAAATCTCAATATTCGATCCGTACCTTATTACCCCAACAATAACCCTTAAATACATTTTAACCAATCCAACAATCAATTGACAACTAATTAATCCATTAAATACAACTCCAATTCAATCACGAAAAGGCTATACGAACTTTCCCCCAACTTTCTCAACTAAAATTCTGCCTATCCACATCCAAATCAATAATTTCATACCCAAAACAACTATATTATAGTCCTTTGATCTCATATTACAATTTAAAGTTGATTTAATAAAAGTCAATAAAAGTCAACATAACACTTACACCCCACTTAACCCCAATAACTACTAAAAATCATCGCTAAATCTCCCAATCGACAATTTATTAACATTTCATACCATTATAATTTCAAGATCTAAAAGTCAACCAACATTCATAAAAGCCGAATCCCTTCAAAACTCAAGAAATACTCCAAAATATTTGAACTTTCTTACCTCAAACGTAGAGAATCGCCTCGGGAATCTCTGTAAAATTTGTGCCAAAGCTCAAATTTGGGAAGAAAATCAAGAACAAAATCATGGAAAATGGTGGAGAAAATTCGCCAAAGAGGGAGGAGAAAGAGGGATGAGCTCAGGTTTGGATAATTCAAGGAAGCTATATGCGATTTATTAAAAAAGTCTCGTGGGGTCCGCACCCAAAAATATCTCAAGACTAGCTCGCTTCTCGTTCGGTTTTCGGCTCAATTTCTCGTCTCGATTTAACAACACAACTCTAATATAACTTTAACTTCTAATCCCCCAAATAATATTATACCACTCGATTACAACTTTAAAATCTTAAATACCAAATCGCACTATCAACCGATCGATTCGTCATATCTCCAACGACATTCAACTTCGAATATTCTAAATACTCCAATTTGAAAGCAACTAGTATATACTATTTCATAATATTAATAATGAACGGTTATCACAAATGCCCATAAAGAGTCAATTATGAGTAAATACATATGCCCAGACTACCTATATGCCATATCATAAAATTCCAAAGTAGACGAGACAGATACGATAGATAACGGGTACATAATATTCAACTTAAGATCTTAATATGAAGTCATTAGCAATTTCATTATCTTTTACGTAAGTTCATAAATTCGTCACTAGCAGAACATTCCAAGATGATGACAATCAACAATAACATACGTACATCAGTAAGAAAGATCAGAACAAGACGCAACAACCAATCTATTCTTTACTCTATCAACTGACAACGACGACATCACAACTCAACAACTAGCCAACTCAGCAACACAATCAACTCAACAATACAACAACCCAACAACTCTATCAACTCAACAACTCTATCAACTCAACAACTCAACAACTCAACGACTCAACAACTCAATACAACTCAATATAAGTCCGGATTTCTACAACTAATGCGCATATAATCAACTCAACTCATAGGGAGAAACTTATGCCCGCCGACATAAGTTATCACCGAATTCCAACGAGGTACGGCTAAATCACCGAATCTGTGAACGGCACGAAGCAATATACCGGACAATACAACTCAACACACGCATCAACTCATATACAACTCTTCCTAATACGACTCAACTCCTAAAACACCAGAATACGAGACCAATGCACCCAACCCAACGACTAACCCATAACGCATATTCAACATATATTTAACACAAGATCATATATACACATACAATATTATCCGTAATTAAATAGTTAATCAACACCCGTGAGATGTATACTACATCGGCTATACCAATAACGCCCGCCTAATCAATCCGAGTGCCTTTCCCACGCCCGCCTAATCAAAACACCGAAAATACACCATTAGTCACTACACTTTTAATCCTTATCTTAATTAAATTCCTGACTTTTCAACCCATTTTTAGTTACAAATTGACAACTAATTATGTTTCAATGACAATTAAAATGACGAATTTCAACTATCCCGACTAAATACCACAATCGCCAACACCTTAACCAAAATACTTCAATATTTTCAACCAATTTCAATCAACCCAAAATATCGACCCTTTCCAACTAATCAATTAAACCCATTTCTAACAACCTCAAATCCTGTAAAGCCCGCTTACTACCGTAATCTAATAAAACTAATTTCAACA
This sequence comes from Lithospermum erythrorhizon, assembly GCA_019722365.1. Taxonomy (NCBI): domain Eukaryota; kingdom Viridiplantae; phylum Streptophyta; class Magnoliopsida; order Boraginales; family Boraginaceae; genus Lithospermum; species Lithospermum erythrorhizon. The sequence goes on along the minus strand of JADFUC010001626.1, from coordinate 8,615 downwards.
TATATAATTATATCATAATATCTCAAATCCATAATATTTCAATATCTTATATATTGATATTCAATATAGTCCTTTAATACAACTGATTAGTTCCATCCTCATTACAACCAATTAGTTCAATTAACCCATTCTCATCCTTATACATCTTGTACCATCATATCATACTAATTTAACCAAGAATACACTTTACTAAATCTCATCTCAATAATTCACTTCCCATATACATACTACTTTACTAATTTTCATATCAACATACTTGTACTCTTTAACCCAAAATATACCATTTACATATTCATAATATTTGGAAGATTATAAACTTGCGATATAAGTACTCAGAATCGACCAAATTTCCATGTCGGGTCAGCCTTGGCGCGGTAATCATTATAATCCGAACACCGAAATAAACCGATGGACGACTTAGTTTAAAACTACTGCTTCATCCAAAATTTGATTTCCATTAAGATTCTCAAATAATAATGCTTTTAAAATTTTATAATCCATCAAAGCGATATCTAACCAACCAACTCCATATATATACAACATATCCCAATAACGGTATGGCAAGGCTACAAAAGAGAAAAGACTGCATCAATATAAAGCGACAAATCACGATGGTGCTAAAGTTTGAAAATAAAGTACAACAATAAAAATAAATGACAACACATCAAAATCTGGGATTGCGAGGATCCTCGGCCACCCGATGCTCACCTAGCCACTGAACAAACTCTCCAATAGCCTCCTCGGCTCAACTAGCTGGCCTCCCACAACCCGGCACAAACGAAAAATGCCGCCCATAGCAAAAGTGGCGTGAAGCCACTTGCTTAGTGAACACTTAACACAAGTGGGTGAACTTTACCATATCGAATCCAGATGTATAATATTATAATAGCCCAACATGAATAAAATACGATATATATATCCGTGACTACCTAATAAAAGCCTCATACAATAAGATTCCAAAGAAGGTCTCAGCGTAACATGTCAAGATAGAATAGAAGGTCTCAATAAGGCACACAAACATCCGTAATGAAATCATGTAGACTCAACAACGACTATAACTCTAGTCATCACCTTTCATCTCATATCTCCACAAATATGGGCTCATACCCTCTAACAACGTGCATATACTCAATCCGCTCCACCGCTAGAATAGATAAATCGCTAATAATCAATCGCATCTTATAGCTGCAAGATAAGGCCAACATCAACAATGCCCATACAGCTTAATAATAGATCTCCCATCGCGAGACCAAGTATAAGTGCTAACATCAACAATGCACATAGCAAAGGACAATAGATTCCCACTACACTTATACCGAAGTATAAGGCCAACATCAACAACGCATAGCAAAGTGACAATAGATCTCCCACGCACATATACCGAAGAGCAAGGCCAATCGCTGCCTCCTCATCCTCGCAGCGAAGCGAGTAGCCACTCTAACCCCTAATCATCCCAACATGTGGTCAAACTCGATACTCAAGTCACCTCACAATCATACATAACTCCAAACTAACACCTCTCAATAACTAACTACTTACTCCCAAACAACAAAGTTAAAGCATACAAATTAAAACATCTCACAATTATAAATCAATCGCCAACCGACAAAAGTACGTAAATACATAAGTGCCGATAAAGCATAGAAAATCGTAAATATAAATCGGGAGTTCAAGCCATTACTTACCTCACCTTTCACCCTACGTAATATAAATCACATACCATATCATGGCTCACACAAATGAATCACACATAATCATACAACAATTACATGTATATCATTCTCACGTAATCATAACACAAACGATTAATGCATAATCATTCCTCACATAATCACACCACAATAACATGTTCACACAATTTAACCTCCGCGATCTCCTCACGACAAACCAAGAACTTTGCCACAAACTCTCAAGGACCGTCTCCTTCATACCGCCACCAATACGTCAACCTCAAGCTCACGGTATTCAAGGCTACCCAAACAGACGCTTAGGAAGTACATGGGCTTCATTAAGAATCTCCTTCCTTCACTATCCTATCACGGCACACACCGGGCCATCCATCCTCAAGGCTCAACTCTCATCAACTCCGTAAATCCGGATTCACCCTATTTCTCACATTATCGATAGCCTCAAGTAAATTTCTCATCCCGCCGCCGCAATTCTAAGATTCGATCCACAAGTTAATCGGCCTAATCCTCATATGGACGAAAAATTTCGGCCGCTACCGACATCAAAATCGACTCCTACCGTTTATCTCTCGGGTCCTCTGATTTCCCCTTTCTACTCAATGCATCGCCTACTGTTTGCCTTCCTTTGACGGTACTCAATAGTCAGGTCATAATCACTGATGAACTCCATCCACCTCCTCCGCCTCAAATTCAAATCTCTCTCTGGCCGGAAGATACTTCCTAAACTCTCATGATCGCAGAAAAATCGCATTTAACCCCGCATGCATAATGTCTCCACAATTTCAATGCAAAGACTATCGCCACTAGCTCAAGATCAGCTGGTCGGATAGTTCTTCTCGTGATTCCTCAACTGGCCGGGTTGGTGGCAATCACCTTCCCATTCCGCATCGAACACACCCCAAGCCCCTCACGGGAAGTGACGCTATAAATCACGTGAGCCCTCGTAACTGCATCAGACGCCAACAAATTTAGCCGTAGTCAATTTTCCCTTTAATACCCCCTCAAGAATCCTCACAATCATCATCCCAGATAAACGGAACCCCTTTCCTGGTCAACCTGGTCAATGGCGTCGCGATCAAAGAGAAGTCCTTGATGAATCTCCTGTAGTAACCAGCTAACCCCAAGAAACTCCTAACCTCGCCACACTGGGCAAGGGATACCCCCATTGTTCACACAAAATTTCGACCTTCCGTGATCAACACAAATACCTCGCCAAATAACATGACCTACGAATTGCACTTCGCCAACCGTAACTCACATTTAGAAAAATCCTGGCATACAACCGGCGTTGCCTCGCGTCTCAACACAACTGCAAATGCCTCTCTATGCTCCTCCTCCCTCCGTAATATATCGAATATCATCACCTAATACCACCTTAAACTCATCCAAATACTCCAAACACCCGGTTCATCAAATCCATAAAGTGCCGCCGGTGCATTCATCAATCCAAACGGCATCACTATAAACTCATAATGTCCATAACGCAGATCGAAAATCCGATTTCGAATATCTCCTTTGATCCCCGCTAACCGATGATAAACTGCATCACAAATCAATCTTCGAGAACACCTCTCGACATCCTTCACCGGGATCAAAGAAATCGGGCTAATTCTGGCTATGGGTATCGGCTCTAATGGTCACTTTATTCAACTGCCTATAGTCAATGCACAACCTCATCGAACCATCCTTTAAGTTTTCATTAAACAAACCGGGTGCAATCCCCACGGAGATACACCTCCGGTCCGATTTAATCATTCAACAACTCTTGTAATCGAGTCCCGTTAATTGTGAACTCGACGGGAGCCATCCGGTACTTGCTGAAAGAGAAATTGGAAGGACACCGGAATAACCTCAATAGCAAATTCGATCTCCTCTCGGCGGTAACCCCGCAAGTCCTCGAAAGCATCCGAACTCTAACAACCCCGCATTACATCCTCTAATCCGCCTGCTTTCCCTACTCAAATCAACCACATACCCCAAGAACCCAATACACCCTTTCTCGAATCAACTTCCTAGCCTCGCGTCGATACAAAACTCGAAGGCAAAATCTTTCTGCCTTCTACAACGGATATCCGGGTCTCTCCGAACCCACAGCACCTCCTTCCGATGGCAATCAATAAGGGCATGATGTTTCAACCAATCCATACTCAAGATAAGGCCAAAATCGAAAGCTCAAATCAAGTAAATCGGTCGCACAACAACTAACCACATACAATGAAAGTGACGCCTCTAAATACAACTCTAACCACAACCGACCTCCCTACTACTGGCTATAATCTCTGCTTAACGGGCAGAAAGGCACACAACATACGACAAGGCGTAAATAAAACTCTGAGAAACAAAAGAATGCGTAGCCCCAGAATCAAACAACACCCTAGCCTCAATATCACACAAAATAATGTACTTGTCACCACTGGGGTATCCAGGCTCCCACGAGTAATCCATACGAACTGCCTGACTCCGCCTCCGGCCTCGTGTCAAGTACCCACTCCTCCGAGGTTCTCCGGGGCCCATATCCTCAAGGCCCACGGCCGCCGACTCGAATTCACCACGACATTCCCCGATACCCGCCCGGGCAGTCAATCAAGGCCAAGTACTACACTCCTCCCCCTCTCGAAAAGCATCGGGGCAATCTTTTTCAACAGATGTCCCGCCGGCTGCATCGAGCAATACGCGACCACCCTCTCCCGTAATCCCGCTGCTCAGCTTCGACCGACCGTAACGGTAACAACGTGATACCTCTCCGACCCCGGAAGACTACTCGACCCCGCCGGATTCAAGCAGCACCCACCGCAAAAAGGAGCGCGAATAACTCGGGCGAACTACCTGAGCACCGGGTGGTCTCCGCCTGTGGACGACTCTCCCGGTCCGCCCTCCTCCGGAATCAGAAATGGGCTGCCTACCCAACCGAAGTCTCGTGTCGATTCTCCTCGATCCACTCGCCTGCTCTACTAACTCCATTTCCATCTTCGTGGCCGTGATTCCTCACAAAGATGGAAATCGGTAAAACCATCAAGAAATCGGTGACGATTCATCGCCAACCCATCCCCTCGAACCTAAGGATCCTCTTTCGCCTACCGGATAAACATCGAAAGAGTCGGCACATATCACCGAATCGCCTCTCGCATTCTCCACCGACCCCGAACCCCGGGGAATTCGCCTCTCTCCAAGGCCGCCATTGCTCCCAAGCAATAGTTCTCCCGAAAGCTCAAATCGCCCCAGAAACACGGATCTCCTCCGCACGCACTCAAAGTTCTCCCACCAAATACGGGCACTCTTTTAAGTCTATAAGTAGCAAACTTCACCTCATCTCGCCCCATAATACCCATCGCTAAAAATGGACTTCATGTCCCGGATTTAACTCAATAGCCTCAAGCCTGCGAACCCCCGAAACTTCGGAGGATCTCTCTCTTCGAAACCGGCCAAACAATCCTACTCTAGAATTCAACCTCCCGCCGCTCACCACTCGAGCATTTACACTCCTCTACGAGGCTCCACTCCTCCTCCTCAACATGCTCAAGAATGGACCTCCTGACCCCGCCGTCCACGCCACTCATCAACAGCCTATACCCCTACCAGCCTCGGCCTCTGTGCCTACCCCGCACCTCACGCCTACGCAACAAAAGAAAAGGACCTTTACTTTTTAACAAAAAAGACACCCAAGTAATCAAACCTGATACCAAAATTGTAACGACTCTGTGTCGGCCGCCTGAGGGAGAATCATTATAACTGAACACCGTAGCCACTAAACCGATGGATCTACTCAGCTTTAAAAACTACTGCTTTCATCCAAAAATTTGATTTCCACAAGATTCTCAAAATAATAATAATTTTAAAATTTTACAATCCATCAAAAGCGACATATCTAACCAACCAACTCCATATATACAACATATCCCAATAACAGAATGCCGGCAAGGCTACAAAAGAGAAGAAGACTATACTAATACAAAGTCGACAACCCACGACATGCTAAAGTTTGAAAATAAAGACAACAATCAAAAAAACAGCTTGAAAACACATCAAAACAGACCGCTGGTGACCCTCTCACACCCGATGCTCACCTAGCCACTGAACAAACTCTCCAACAGCCTCCCTCGGCTCAACTAGTCGCCCTTCAACCCGGCATTAAATTCTAAAATGCCGCCCATAGCTAAAAGTAAGGAAGCTCACTAAGCCTAGTGAACACTTAACACAAGTGTGGTGAACTTACCATACGTAATCCAGACGCATAATATTATAATAGCCCAACATTTAATAAAATACGTGATATGTATATATCCAGACTACCTAATAAAGTCATAATAAGATTCCAAAAGCAGGTCTCAGCGTAACATGTCAAGATAGAATGTAAGGTCTCAATAAGGCACACAAACATCCGCACGAAATCATGTGAGACTCAAATCAATCCACTTTCATAACTCTAGTCATCACCTTCTATCTCATATCTCCACAAATATGGCTCAATTTAACGCGCATATGCTCAATCCGTCTAATTCGAGGAATAGATAAATCGCTAATAACCATTACACTTATACCGTAGTATAAAAGTGCCAACATCAACAATGCCCATAGCAAAGTGGACAATAGATTCCACCGCAGATATACCGAAGATAAGGCTAACATCAACAACGCATGATGCTTGTGCTTGTATTAATAGATCTCCTTAATCAAAATTTATATCAAGATAAAATAACATCAACAATGCACATAGCAAAGTTGACAGATCTCCCACCGCACATATAACAAGATAAGGCCAATCGCTCATATCCTCGGGGTAGCGAAGGAGTAGTCACCTAACCCCTGATCATCCCAACATGTGTCAAATCCTCGATACTGGGTCACCTCACAATCATACATAACTCCAACCAACACCTCTCAATAACCAACTACTCTACTCCCAAACAATGTTAAAGCATGCCTAAACATCTCACAATTATAAATCAATCACAACCTCCCGATAAGTGCCATAGAAATACATGTTGCCAACAAGGCCATAAATCGAAATATAAATCGGGAGTTCAAGCCATTACTTACCTTAAGCAATCTTCAACGCCACAGAATATAATCACATAATCATATCATGGCTCACAAATGAATCACACATAATCATACAACAATTACATGTATATCATTCTCACGTAATCATAACACAATGACATGTACATCATTCTCACATAATCATACCACAATAACATGTTCACACAATTTAAAGTAAAGAAAGTAACACCCGAGATAGGTACTCACCTCCTCGCTAAATACCACAAAGCTTTCATGACACAATCACAAAGACCGCCTTTCCACGATCAACCGCCAAAATCGTATGGAAAGATTTTAAGCCTTAATAATCTACTGGGGTTCTTTATATGCAACAAAGTGAAGAAATGGAAGAGAAAAAATCTTATTTGCTCCAAGGGGGGGGGGTCTCGGCCAAACTTGGGATGGAGGAAGGAGATATTTTGTGATTTTGATGATAAGGATGGAAGATGATAACTTAGCTCCTAAGTCATGAAAAACCGCACAGGAGTTTGTGCCCGAAATCACGCGAATCAAGTTATTTAAATCCACTTAACGATCAAACTTAACTCGGATCACTTGCCCCCGCGACATTACTAAATTATAAATGTATTCGCTCAAATAATTTACTTAAATAATATTATTATCGAAATTATTTATACTATCTCCTGTCCCACCAATCGAATCGAAAATTTTAATTTTTTTTTTTAACGTAACGGGTTATTACAAGTACTCACCTCTAATTAAGCCAATTATCAATAACTTTATTACTCGATCACTTATTCGACATCAACTTTTTCTTCTGAATCTTGCTAGTGGAAATCTTAGCGTAATATTTGAGGATAATTACCCCAAAAGAAAAGAAAAAATTTGGAGAAAGAGGGTGAATAGGTTCGGCCAATGTGAGAGAAAAAGGGAAGAAAATTTTTGTTTTATAAAATGAGATTACTTAGCCATGAAGTAAGGCAAAGCAAGCACGTGGTGGCTCAAGCAAGTAGGAGGTGTCAAATGCCACGTGTCGCTGCTTTCAATGTTTAGTAATTTAATTTACTTATCTACACACTGGCCGATTTCGAGTTTGATTAAATAGAGTACCAATTATTATTTAAATCATAAAATTGAAGTTATTACATGATAGTCGGGTCATTGTTGGTTTCATGTAGAGTTGGTCACACCATATTGGGACGTGGGCATGCTTGATATTGTTAGAATCTAGTATGAATTTATTCGTGATAAACACCAATTCATACATCCCGGATTCTCAAAATAATGTATATTAATCTAAACATAAAATACAAATGTATGAATACGAGAATTCTTACATTTCAACGGAAGCGAATGAACCCAACCTCATGAAGTGCCCTCGCGTGAAAGCTCCCCTTCAAAATCCTCTCCAATGCTTGTTCAACACCGAAAAGATGTCCTCTAGATTGCACACACTAAGGAAACGAACCGAGTAATTTCAACTTGCTGTAGCTCAGATGAATAGAATTGAAAGAGAAAAACTCTTCCACCACCGCGATGGGCTGAGGGGGGCGAGGTTTTTTATGATTCTTGGTGTCATGAAAACCTAATCCCCTCTTTAAATACTAAGTCCCCAAATTCCATTTGTTAGCAACTGCTAAGAAATAGTTTAACTCGTGGAACTTAATTAGACCAAGTATGAGCTTCTTAATTAAATAGTGAGTTACTAGCGAGTTGTTCTATTTTAATTAACTTAACAAGTCAATTAAAATACTAACGAGTCACTATCGAATAACTTATCGTTATTCATCACCCCCACCGCTTAATTGACAAACTTGCAAGTTTAACCAATCATGTCCATCAACATATATTTGACAATATATAAATATCGAGAAATACATCTCAATATACAAGTCTAGCAATACGTAACTGAACGAAGTACACTGA
>JADFUC010000875.1:0-82995 GCA_019722365.1 Lithospermum erythrorhizon | reverse complement strand
TTGATCTTCTATTCAACACAAAGAGAATACTTTGTGCCGATACAGGTCCAGGATAACATGCTCCAGCTATTAACTTTGCCAGCACGATTATCCAAACTTCATTTTATACGATTTGTTACTAAATTTTTCTGTTTCAAACACTTCTTTTTCACTGTAACATCAAACATAATATTAACTATTTTTTGTGTTAATTAATATACCTTTTATATCAGACATGTTTTCTATTTTTCTTAAGTTTTAGAAAAAATTCAAATAGTTAGAATATCAACACCTTCATCCTCACATCGTAAGGGCATTTTTCACGAGTCCCATACTGATTCTTTCGTCAATATTTGGGTATGTGAGGAAACAATGATGAGTTGGCTTGAATTTCTGTAGTCTTGTTGTAGCTGAACTGAAATCAGATGAGAGAGACAGTTGACTGAACTTGCACCATTTTCATCCCAAATTTGGGAAAAACAGAACATCATTATATATAAGTTTTCTGAAAAAAAATTGTCTTATTTAAATCTTCTGAAATAGTCCCTTAATTCTGATAGTAATGAAATCCAGATTCAGGATCTGCCAATGGCATTGAGGCTGAGACAGTGAGTATCCACACCACGTCAGTCTGACCAGCTCTGTTGTAATATCAATCGTATGATATCTTCTGTTGATCCATCAGAGGCTGAATTGCCATCCGATTTATGTTAGCAATTAGTGCTTTAGTCACCAAACCGGTGCAGAGAATATCTGGTTGAGAAACTATCCGCTATTAGTTTTGACTCAGCACTTTAGTTAATGCTATTATTATTGAACGACACAAGCACTAGTCATAATGGAGTCAATTACTGTCTCTCAAGTTTTGGAGGCATCACGATACTGATTTTGTTCTGATTTTATATAAAGAACTTACCTGATAGTGCTATTTCCTGACTTCACTGCATGAAGAGACTTCAACGTCAGTAGTTCTGTAATGGATACTGGTCAACTTGTTGATTATCGATATCACTCATTACTATTTAATTAAGCTAATTAAATAGTTCAACTTCATTAGCAACTCATTAGTATCTTAAATCCAACTAATGTAGCCAATTTAGCTGCTTAATACTTAACGGGTCAGCTTATCAAGGCTTTTCCAACTTCCAGCCCTATATAAGTGCTAGGTTTTTCACGACAGCATAATAATAATAATTTTATAAAAAAACCTAAAGTTTCCTCCCTAGCCGGGTTTTGGTTTTGTTCAACCTTGTTTACTAGCATAAATCGGCTTCTGATTCAACTCTCCGCTGATCAACTGTAGATATCATACGACCGATATTACAACAAGGAGTTTGAGTGGAAGTCAAATTCATGTTGTGAATTCAAAGGTGGTGGATTTATCAGAATTTACTCCGCCGCATCAGTAGCATCATATTTATATATCAGATTACGTGTATTTTTAAATAACTTAGTAAAGATTTACATCCCTGATCTATTGGATTGTGATTTATACTCATATATATCCATAGAGTTTTCCATCAATTCTAAGTAGTTTTTATTTTTAAATTTTCAAATTTAAGTTTATATTTCTATTAGAAAGATTTTAAATAAGACTAGTAATTTTTTCAAAGAAGCTATATATAATAGATATTATTTATATGATTTTTCCCATTTTCTCATTTTATTTTAAATTTGGGATTTGACAAAAATACTGTAGTCAGCTTCAATCAACTTTATACTCCTCCATCTGAGTTTTCAGGGTCTATTTAGTTTTGGCGCAAAGTTTAGAAAATTTTAAACCCAACTCGTAATTTTAGTTTTCCTCCATTTTTTATTACTAAATGCAAAAAGAGAATCACTCATGGGATTTCTAAAGTGCCTCATTATGGGATGTAGGAGTATTTGATATTCTAACTATTTTGAATTTTTTTTATAATTTACTTTCTTGTATATTATATTTCTAAACTTAGAAAAATAGAAAACATCTAAAAAATGTCTGATAATTATAAAAAAGGTATATTAATTAACACAAAAATGGGTTAATGATTATATTGCTTGATGATTTTGTTTAAAGAAGTGTTTAGCGACTTGAATTAGAAAAAATATAAATTTGTAATGTAAATCGATATAAATGAAAGTTTTGATGTCATTAGCACATGTTTGTAATACTTAACCAATTATCCTGTCTTCGAATCCCTGATCCGCCTCGCAATGCGGTATCGGCAAAAGTGTATAAGCTTCTGTTGATAGACACGTTATCTTCTGTCTTGAGAGCTCGGGTTCAAGAAGTTTCCCAAAGTGTTTCGAGTTTGGCCTACCCATACACATTAGGTAGGTGTACATATATGATCCTTTGGGCGAAGGATCTTGACCTCATTCTTGCATTGGGGAAGGATCTTTTACAATTCATTCTTGTTCTTTCTTTTGGTGCCTATAGTATATAAGGCACATAATACATTTGTAGATTGCACTATAAAAAAACATATATCCACAAATGAATATGTGACATTTAATTGATTATACAAGAGAGGGAATCATAAAGAAATGAAGAAGATATAAAGAATCCTGTCGTGATCCCTTTGATGCCAATTAGTTCTATATAGTATATGCAAGGTAAGAATAAAAATCGAAATAAGTACAAGAGGAGGTCAAGAAGTAGAGAAAACTTATCTTGAGGTAGAATTTATAGATGCGAAGGGGTAACAAACCTTGGTTTTATTATTTAAGTACGAATTAAAATACAAATCTTTATGAATGAAAATTCATTATTTTGTTGTCTATACACCGAGCCTATCAGCCCACAGTCATGGTTTAAGTAAATCTTAAACATGTAGAGTTTAAATCATTCTGATCATTGAATCTCTTTAAGGAAATATGTACAACCTATAGTTTTCCTATCACTCGGTTGAGCAAGTAATTTATTTATTGATAATAACTAGCTACTTACCATAAATTCATATACAATAAAAAACTTAACTAATACTGCTATTTGTAAAGTTTCCTTATTGATCACTAATAGTGACCATATAATCACATACGCTCAAAATATTAATAAACGTTGTGGTTACTAAACTTCCTTATTGGTAAGTAGTTACTATATAGTCATATAAGATAAAATAATCGGGTTTCTAAACTTTCTTTATTAGTGGGCTACTAGACCTAAGTGGACTTCAACAAGGATATTAATGAGCTAATTGTTATAAAGAAAATGTATTTTTCTATAATCTGTATTGTCGTACATTTTAGAAAGCATAAGTCTGACAAATAAGTTCACACTTCACAATAATAAATATAAAGGTAAAAGAATGAGACTCAGGAGTTTATACACTTGCAATATGCAAAAAGATAACCTAAAAAGTTAGCAGCAACTGCCAAATGAATGTTATTCATTAATGGATGTGTTTGATTTAGTTTCAAATCTCATACCTGTCCTTTCAAGAGTTCGACCACATCTATCAATATTTTATGATAACAAAGTATGAAAGAAAGTCGTTAATCATTTTAGCAAAACCACTCTACAGGTAGATATCAAGATAACAATCAAGATATTACGGGTCAATACGAGCTAATGAACAAATAAGATTCAAAGATAACAATTAAGATATTACGGGTCATTTGATAAACATTATTATGCAAAAGCAATTACACAATGAGCAAAATTATTAATTTTAATCACTACTGTGAAATGTACTTATATCGGGCGAAAACTGACTATATCGTGGTCGGGCTTGAAGCCCGCTTTAGTTAAATGTTCGGGGCCCCGTTGTTTTGGCTATGCCTATTAAGGCCGGTTGTTTCTAAAAAAATTAAGTATACCCGACGCGATCCCGACGCCCTAAACTAATATATATATATAAAAAACATCTAATTTTTACACTATTATCATTATATTAATATTCTCATCCCCCACCACCACCCGACCCCACCACCCCGACGCCACCGGCCACCACCTCGACCCCACCGCCTAACCCCACCGTCCCGACGCCACCACCCCCACCAACCCGACTCCAACCGATTTAACAGGTAAAGTTTTCCTTTTTTTTGTTTTTTTTTTTCCGTTTTTGTTTAATCCGAAAGTAGTTGTATGTATATTTAATTGTTTGTTGGTATATGTTTAATTATGATTTAATTTCTTTTCATTTGTTTAAATATAATTAAGATAATAATTTGTTTAATGAGATTAGTTATAAATTTAATTAGTTCTTTAATTCATTTTTATTTCGAATTTATTGGATTTAATTTGTTAATTTATTTAGTTATAAGTTTAATTCGATTTTATTAGTTAGATTGAATTGGTAATTGTTTGAATTAGATTTGAGTTTGAATTAGATAAAAATGGATTTGATTTGAATTAAGTGCTTAATTGATCGAATCGGGGAAATTGAATTTGTTTAATCGATCAAAAGTAATCTTGAACTTTGTAGTCTCGGACATACACGCAACTTTGATTTCACTAGAACTATCATGTATATTTCTGGGTTCATTTTGTTTATTTTGTTGGATATTATGCCATCTATCTCAAAAAGCGCTGTTTTAATTTGGATTTTAATAATAGAAAAGTAAATCTAACTTTGTAGTCTTAATTGATACATGCCATTTTGATTTGAGAATTATCATGTTAATAGTAAAGTAGGTTGAAAAGAGTACATTTGCTATATTTTCTTCAACCTTTTTCAGCTGGTTCTGTTTGAGATCATCCCTGTTCTCTCCAAAGAGTATTTGATTACTTTCTTGATTGGTTTCTTATGTTTGAAGTGCCCTTTTGTTTATTTTTGTTGCATAGTACTTTCCCAAGATTGTCCATTTTAGCATTTTAATGGCTTTCAGCTCAGAAGTTTTGAACTCGAATATTTTGTATTATGTTATGTATTACTTGGTGCAAGATATAAAAAGATGGCGTTTTTAACTACTTTATTATTAACATGGCAATTTTGATTCAACTGAAGTTATCCGAAAGTTAATCCATGGTACCAAAGTGTCATAGTTTTGACAATAGAAAATCAAACTAGACTTTATTTTTTTCTGGATGGTGTAGTAATTTTCTTGAAACGCAGGTTTTTATGGTTCCTCGAGGTGGGTTTAAGAATCGGACGGGGCGTTACGGCGGGAGTAGTAAGAGAGTCGCCGAAGAGGCCGGTGGATCATGATCCTGACCTCGTTATAGCCCACGGGCCCACGACGAAATGCCCGATCCGGTGGCCTACGCTCACGAGCACATCGTCGGCTACACCTACCGGACTGGCCGTGAATTTCCGGCGAAATATCGATGCCCGCCTCCACCAAGATTCAAGAAGACTCGTCACACTCCGGTTTGTGATATGTAGGAATTTGACGATTCAGATCGAAAGGACGTTGCATGCGCATGTCAGCAGGTCGGGACATAGCCCCGAGAGCAGCGGTCGGCACGCTAAGACTTGGCAGCCCACCTTCACGCTGCCGGGGACACGGCTTCACAAGGACCATATCCGATGCTGGCAAAGGTATTTTTTATTGAGTTTATTTTATTAATATATATTATTTATCATTCGTATCTAATCATATTTGTTTTGCTTTTATTTTTGCTTATCGTCATGTGGGGTGAAAAGATTCTTTTGCAGTTTAAATAAGGAGGAAGGTGGAAGATTTGTATTCAAATATTCTAGTATCACTCATCCGTTAAGGATGCTATATGGGCAAATTTTTCTCGTAAGTACGGTATTATAAAGTTTTGTGTTTATTTAATTTTGCACTTTAACTTAATTTTGTACTTATTTCAGGATCAATATGAAATTAAAGGAGGGAGCATTTCATATGCTTGAAGCTCTTTCGAGGCTCATTAAGCCGAGGTGGCGTAACCTGCTGACAAGGGGGAAGAAGACAACACGGAGATGCATTTCACAGATGACGCCAAGGTTACTCCCCGACGCCGGGTCCATCGGAGTAGCGCCTCTCGCGCCCAATCAAGGAGGATATACAACAGAAGTTGTCGGAGTCGGAGGAGAGAACAGGTCACGGAGGAGGAAACGCGTAACGGAGGAGTCAGGACGCAAAGTTAGAAGAAAGAGATCGCCAAATTAAGTCCTGGCCCACTGGCCAAGACGCCTGTGCTTTTACGGAGCCGCATCTAGTCACGCAGGACTATCAAGCGCCGGCTTCACGATGCCAACCCCCCACCCTGTACTCCCCACCATACGATCACGACTAATGTTCCTCGTGATCCCGACTGGTGAGCTGTTCTTACAGCTGCACTCCTACTGCCCCCCCTGCATCCCGACTCCAGGAGCAGTCGCCACCTGCACTCTCCTGCACTCCCTTAGTCATTTTTTACGTGGATCTTTGGATATTTATGTCATATGTTTATGGATATTTTATTTTTAGCTGCTTATGGATATTTTATTTTGTTTTTATGTTTGATATTAGTTTATGGTTATTATTAGTCATATCGGATAATTTAAAGTTTTATGTTTATGTTTATGTTTGTATATTGGTTGTTTTTGTTGTTTCCGATATGATTTGGTGGTTGTTATGTTTAAACACAGCTGAGAAGAAAAACAATAGGCCGCCAACCCCGCCAATATCTAATGTGTTTTTGCAGACGCGAGTCGGGTCTTGGTTCAGATAATGGCTTCAAGTAAAATAATCAGCTCTGCTTGTGAGTCGCTTAAGGCCGGTTGTTAAAACAACTCCAACAATAGAGTCGGTTTCGTGTCGGTTTCGTGGCTCGCATATATCAACAATGTGAGTCGGTTTCGCGGTCGGTTCAAGGCCGGTATTTTAACTTTTTTTTAAATGATTTCCGCGTTTGTAAATTACTTTTTAAGTAATATAATCAAGTATTATGCCTAATAATCATTACATATATTAATAAAAATTATAATAAAAATATTTAAAAACATTGATCACGTGATCGAATGGACTAATATAACTCCGGCTCTTTCAGATGTAGCATATATTGCACGAGTATTATCGACGCTAATATTTTATTATATTTTTAAACTTATAATATAAATACTACTTAACTTATAACTACTTTTTGAAAAACTATATATATGTTATATGTCAATAATTAGATTCAAATATAATATTAATCAGGACGGGGTATCGGTGGTATAAAGGCCGGCTCGGGCGCTCTAAGCCATTTAGGTTGTGAGGTGCCTGTGATAAAGGTCGGGCTCAGACGTATTTTAAAAAAAATGATCGAGTTTGTTAATTACTTTTTAAGTAATAATAAAGATTATGCCTAATAATCATTAGATATATTAATAAATATTATAATAAAAATATTTTAAAAATATCATTTACTTGATCAAAGTGAATGGACTATAACTCGACTCTCTGTATGTAGCATTTATTACACGAGTATTATCGACGTTAATATTTTATTATATTTTTAAACTTATAATATAAATACTACTTAACTTATAACTACTTTTCGAAACTATAACTACTTTTAACTTATAACTACTTACCGTGTCATTAATGGTTTAAATAATTAGATTCAAATAAATATTAATTTTACGGGTATTTTTTTTAAAATGACTAGCTGCTATTGCATGGGCGTTTGCCAAGGCTTCTGAATCAAAAATTTCAAATTCCCGCTAAATAATTAAATGCGGGAAATTTCCCAAACGACCAATTTCTCATTTGTCCGTCGTACGGCGCTCTGGGTCCAAGATTTCGAATCCAAAATTTCACCACTATATATAAACACATCTAATCACTTCTAAACCCTAATAATACAATTCAATTTTCTGAAAATTGTGCCTCACCAAAATTTTGTTACATTTTTTGTCTCAGTTTCAATTTTTTTTTCATTTTACTAATCTTCTTCTTATATAGTTTCATTTTGCGTAAAATTGTTTCTGAGGTAATTATTTTGTTTAGTTTTGTTACATTTCGCTTTTTTATGCTGATATTAATGCTATATATTTCTCGCTTTTTATTAATGTTCTATTATTTTGTTACTTTTTATATATTTCTAATAATTATTTTGTTTACTAATCTTCTAATGTTGTTTGATTTTGCAGGGAAAATTATTCGAGGTAATTATTTTGTTAATTTTTATGTCTTTCTATTATTTGTTGTCCATCATCCTCTTATATTTTTTAATTTTGTAGGCAAATTGTTTCGAGGTAAATATTTTGTTTAATTTTGTTACATTTCGCTTTCTTTTTATGTTGATAATAAATGTTATATTTCTCGCTTTTTTGTTATTTTCGCTGATGTTTATGGTATCGCTTGCGTTATTATTTTATTTAGTCTGATGTTTATGTTTTTGATATCGTTATGTTTATATTTTTGATATTGTTTATGTTTATGTTTTTTGATATTGTCTTCGCTTCTTGCTTTTTGGGGTATTCAATGCAAATGTCATAAAGAGAATTCAAAGCAATTTGTTTTTAAATTTTTACATAATCGTAAGTCGCGATAAGGTCGTATGGTGTCGGCTTCAACATTTAGATTACGTAACAAACCGCCAACGGTGTCGGTGACAAGGCTTCAGATCAAGAACAAATGATGCCTGGATAATGCTCAGACGCGTCAGGTATCAAGAACAACGGTAAGTCGCCGCCGGGTATAAATAAAACCACAATTACAATCAGCATCGGTTTGCTGCCGGGAGTCCGAGCCCAAACGGGCCAAGTGGTTCTTGGCCATAGTGGCACGGCTTGCGTCGATCGAATTTAGCGCCGCCCGAACTGCCGAGGTTTTTCGACACCATACCGACGCCACCACGGCGTTGCATTGCCTGACGCCACATTTGCCTAATTTTCATAGTGAATCAACTAAGTCTCAAAATAGAACTTAAGCAAGATTCAAATGACCAAATGATAATAAACTATCCAGACCTATTATATAAAAGTTCAATATCATCACTAAATTATTAACGATAAAATAATTAAATTAAATTAAATTATTAATTTAATTATTTGGCATGGTAGATATCAATACTCTCAAGATATTGATAATTATTTTAATTAATTTTGGCTGCAAAGATAAAGAACTTTAGTATCGATATCGCATTAATTTAAATTAATATGCCAAAATTAATAATTATTTATCGTTAATAATTTAATTAAATTAAATTATTTTAATACTTCAGTATTGATATCATAGAAAGTTCTTTAATTTAATCACTAAATAACCGATAAAATAATGCTCCCTCCATTTTTATTTAAAGTTATCGCTTCTAGCACCTACACATAGATTAAGAAAATTAAAGTTAAGTGAAACAAGACATTGAAAATGTAATGACACTCGTGATCCGCATTGTACATTTTCCTGAAGCAAAAATAACATGATTTGGAATAAATTTCGGTATTAGTCTCTGATAATGGGCCACGCTTAGCGAAGCGTGCCGCGTGAGTTTATGAGAATTATGGTATCGAACGAAGATTTTTACCCGCTTACTATCCACACCCAACGGGCAGCCATAACGAACCGCATACAGCCGGATTAAAGAAGACTTTGGTACAAACGAAAGCAAACAAGCGGCATGGCCGTGAGGAGTTACCACCAGCATTGCGGGTCACTCCGCACCACCCTCGCATGCGACCGGTGAAACACCATTTCGCTCTAGTATACGGACAAGGCCGCGCTTCCCTATGGAAGTGGTGGGCAATTCCCTCATACCGACGTAAGAGGGATTTGATTTAAGTAGAGAATAATCAATGGACGTAAGAAAGAACTTGATTTCACATATGAATTGAGAGACAAAGCCTTGTTTAAATGGTTTAAGACAAACATTTTATGGCTCGCTCCTACAACGGAGGGTAAAAGAACATACAATTTAAGGGCGATTTAATTAATAGAATGTACGCGGTAACCTATCCAAATTGTAAGAACAAACGTTCGAACCCTAAGTCGAGGACCATTCAAGGTAACTAAGGTGATTCGCCGACTATACGAAAGTTGTCGACATCAATGGAAACCCATCACACACCTGCTACACCACCAAACCGCACAAGATATATTTAACATTGTGATGTCTTTTCTTTTGAATGCAGATTATGTTATATTTCAATATTTCTTCAATTCAATAAATTGAATTGCTATTATTTGGTGTTAAGTTTGTTACATGCGACAAAACAAACCACCAAAGAATTAATCGCTGGAATGAGAAATGGACTAAATCATTGTAATGTACCCGATGGAATTCATCAAGCGAGCGGATCACTACCGAATCTCATAAAGTGTTCACAACTCGGGTTTCAAATCAGAAAACCTTTAATTCGAAGGTCCAAAAGATGCGAACTAATACTAATCAGAAGAGCATCCTCTCAGAGGATAACTCGCAAACTCCGACTCAAATCTAGCCAAAAAAATAAAGGTGTTACAAACCACAAAGACATAATACAAAAGCTAGGAATATTAAAGTCTTAACTCCCTTTAACTCGTTAAGAACATGTTCCTTTTAAAAGAAAATATTTCTCAAGCGGGGGAAATGTGGGAAAGACTACAATTTAATGGGCAATCAATAAGAAAGACGCTAAACGAAAGTGAAAGCGCATAAGCAAAAGTATCAATAAACTACGTGTGAGTTAAATGGAAGGATAGTTTGTTAGAATCTAGATTAATTTAATCGTGATGAAATTCAATTCATACATCCCGACTCTCAAAATAATGTAAATTAATCTAAACATAAAATACAAATGTATGAATACGAGAATTTACATCGCAACGGATGGAACCCAACTCTACCTAAGCACTTTCTCGTGAAAGCCCTTCAAGATCCTCTCCAACGCTTGCTCAACAAGACAGTTCTCTAGATTGCACACACCAAGCAGGGAAACGAACCGAGAACTTGAACTTGCCAGAGTTTGAGGATGAATGAGAATCGGAAGAGAAAATCTTCCACCACCAAGTGGAGGGGGGCAAAGATTGGTGAGGGAGTGAAGTTTTTATGATTCTCATGTCATGAAAACCTAATCCCTCAAATACTAAGTCCTTGAAATTCCACTCACAACTCGTTAAGAAATCGCTAACTGCTAACTTAATTAGACCATTATGAGCCTCTAATTAAATAATGAGTTACTAGTGAGTTGTTCTATTTTAATTAACTTAACAAGTCAATTAAAATACTAATCTGTCACTATCGACAACTTATCAAGTTATTCATCGCCTTCAATTGCTTAATTGATTAAACTTGCAAGTTTAACTTAATCGATGTTCATCAACACATATATTTGATAAATATATAAATATTGAGAATTTCTCAATATAGAAGTCTCAAGTGACTTCATTCATGAAATATTATTCTCGAATATCATTGTAATGTGGCATGATCTTCTGTGCTCGTGATAGTAAGTTGTATAATAATAATAATCGACCAATTACTATTATTATAACGATTAACGAGTAAAGATCTAAAGAATCGCTCATAACCCCTTAAATTATCACAGAACTCCACACTAGTAATATACCATTACTAAGGTGAACACTAAGTTCCAAAAGAGAATGCCATTTAACCAACCCGGTAAATGAATCGATACACAATTATCTCAACGGGCACACAAAAGTGGAATCAATTCTCATTGATTTCAACACTCCCACTCGCTCTCGACGACATTTTACAATTCCTTTATCGCGATCTCTAGTCGTAGGTTAACCATAAGAAGTGTGTCATGAAACACCCACAACTTTCTATAAACCAATCAAGCACTAACCGCGCGAGAGGCCCGAGATCTTCCTTTGTATGCTAGTGGACGGATAAATCCCCCAATATATCAACATCTATCGCTATACCACCATGACCCCAACATAAAGCCGCTATAATCCCCGCTATGCGTACGCTTGGTCATAGTCAAAGTACGAGCTTATATAACACACGTATAGTTATATTCTGCAGTCTAAGACTTCAACCTAAAATTCTAAACAAATATCATGTAGACAATGTATATACATATCTTCTATGAATCGCTTTGGCCATGCCGCCAGCCTCCCACACTGCACCGGGCAAACCCACGGTATTGATCTAGTCCCGCAGTTAACGTGATCAATCTGATCACTTAATCAAAACACCACGATCTCAATTAAGTCCTTGGCTATCCTATGTTTCTAGGCTTGAAGAGGTATAATCAACAATTCATGTTGCCTCTCTAGAAAACATAGACTAACCTAGGGATTTTAACTTTTCACTCATCGAGGATACAATACATGTATATTATATGTAAATTTAAACATATAGACGCAGTAAACAAATATACTAGAATATAAGAAGCAACAATATTCAAATATTTGTTCACATAACACAATAGATACATACTGATTCTCACTTAACCTAACACCACCACCGCTGAAGACGTATCTAAGACCTTATGTTTTTCAGACGTCACTACGCTATGCCCCATTTTAGTGATTCAAAGGGTCGGCTGATCACTGCTGCTACTTTACATACTCTTCTTAATATCACCTCTATAAAGCATATCTTTAGGGGGTGATTTTGATGTGCTTAGGGGTTCTTTAGCTTAGCTATCGCCCAAGATTGTCACAAAGTAACTCAACTAGTCCCTCAACGCTTAGTACTACACCAAGCCTGGGCCACGAATTTCTTAATCCAACATGCTTTACGTTTCGACGCCGCGACGCATCAGATTCTCAGGGTAGAATTGGCAACAAGACTTGCTCGAACTCAAGATACTACCTTAAATAGACAAAATACATACCCAGATCGGAACGATAGTCGCCTCTCGGCTTGAACCGGCATCGTGTACCCGCGACTACTAACTCATCATCTCCACCATATACCAAGAAGCATCTTAGTTCTTCGTATACTTCAAGATGCACTTCACCGCAATCCAAAGGGTTCTCACCGGATTAGCTTGGTATCTACCGGTTATACTACAAGATAAGCATACATCAGTCTAGTGCATAACACGGCATACACGACGTGGATCCTATTGTCGTTTGTACATCTCCATTTTGTTCATCTCAAAGACTAAGAATGGGCATCAGGCTCGCTCGAGTCAACTCCATGTTCATGGGAGATTACCCTTCTTGGAATTACTTCATATGTCAACCTCAGCACCTTATTCACATGTGATCCCGACAAAGTCCAATCGCCTTCCTCGGCCCGATCTCGGGATGTGGATCTTTATTCCAAGTATATATATCAGGCTCGCCTAAGTCCTTCATTGAGAAACATTTACACAACCAACTTGGATCGAAGTTCGGGCGAACTCTACGCTGTTTCCAATGATAAGTATTGCCATCGACATACAAGACTATAAATGATACATAACTCCCACTTTACTCAGATAATAATAAGCATTCTTCTTCATTCTTCATGAAACCAAAATCTTTAATCGATTCATCATCAAAACGTAGATTCCAACTCGCTGGATGCCCGCTTAAGACCATAAATGGACTATCAGAATCAGATACCTTTCTAGTCCTTAGACACGTAAGTTCTGAGGTCGCACTATATACACATCATCCTTTAAATTTCCATTCGTATTAGCCCTTACATCTATTTGCCATGCTTCATAGTCACAAATGCAGCAATGGCTAATATTATCCGGATGGATTTGGCATAGCCATCAAGCGAGTGTTTCGCCATACCACGCCAACTGCTTCAAACTCGCTACAAGTCTAGCTAAAACATCGACGCTTCCGCCTTTATCATGCTTTCTTCTTAAATACCCATTTACATTCAATTTGTCGAACCCCATTTCGTAAATCCAACAAGGACCAAACCTTGCTTCGTACATAGAATCCATTCTCTGGGACAGACGGTTATTTGCCATTTGTCAAAGATCCTTTTATTTATCGCTTTATAAGCAGTTGGGTCATCACTTTCACCATGGCGCTTCACCATACTCAGCTCGTTCGTGACGCATCCCCTCGCTGATCTCCTAAGGTTGGTTCTTCCATAACTGGCCGGGACAAGGACTCCGATCTTCTATGGTTAAGCTACACTCGTGGTGCTTCGATGTTTCGTGATTAGACGATCGACATCGACTTCATCAACTCGAGCTTCATCAAGCATGAACACCATTACTTCTACCCTTCAACAAATATTCCTTTTCAAGGAACAAATTTCGTCTTGAAGAATGAAGATTTTATTCTCTACGCTTAGTAGAAGT
Source organism: Lithospermum erythrorhizon (assembly GCA_019722365.1). NCBI lineage: Eukaryota > Viridiplantae > Streptophyta > Magnoliopsida > Boraginales > Boraginaceae > Lithospermum > Lithospermum erythrorhizon. Next base: position 68,971 of record JADFUC010000875.1, on the reverse strand, counting down.
AGTAACCAACCTGCTTCCTCGATGTCTCTATGAAATAAAGATTATCGATTTGGACGCAGTTTGACCTTTGTTAATCTCTTAACATAAGCTTCACAACCCCAAATCCCGAGAACCCAACCCGGGAATCTTCCCAAACCACGCCTCGGGAGTTTTTCTACCGACTTTGTTGGACATCCTGCTTAAGGTGTTGGCCGCGCTGTGTCGCGCGATATCCTAAATTAACTAGTATATCGATAGGGTTATCATGTAATCGAACCATAATGTTGGGTGGTTCGATTTCTCCTCGCACATTGCCGCTGCTGCCTCGCCGGAGCTTTTCTAGCCGTGAAACAATACCACACTCTCTAAGATTTAGTATTGAACTGTGGACTCAAATATTCTCCACCTGGGAGAATATTTACTGTCTCTTGCTCAATTGGTTTCAGACTTCATTGGGAACTCCTTGAATTTCAAAGGACTCGTGTTTCAGGTCTCATCGATATACAAAACCGCACATCTACCGTAATCACGCAAACGAATTAAGTAGTTATAACCTCCTCTCTTGGGTAGACATGTTCATTGGCCACATACATCGGAGCGTATGATCCCCACAAATCACTCTGCCCTTTCATTGAATCCTGAAGTGGTGATTTAGTCATTTGCCCAAAAGGCAAGATTCACACTTATCAGATGATTCATAATCGAAACCTTCAAGTATCCCATCGGAGCGAGTTTCGATTCGTTCTCGCTTAATATGACCAATCTCGCAATGCCATGTATTGCCCTGGGTTTAAGTCATTAGGCTTATTCCGCTTTAAGTTTATGTTATATGACTTAATCATCATGTCTAAACACCATTTCAAGTGAGCGCTGCATTCAAATACTACCCCATTCCCAAGCATCCTAAATTCACCTGATCTATTGAAAATGAAAAACCATCATTGTTCAAAATGTAAAATATAAATAATGTCTCGCAAATTGCAGTGTTACGGTGAAACCGAGATAAATTCAAAACAAAGTGCCCGCTAAGCATGAACCGGACACGGGATTCTACCGCAGTGGCCGCAACCTCGCGCCATTCCCCACACGCATCCATCTCCCTTTTTGAATCTTCTACTTGACTTGAGTTCCTCGTGATACATGGCCAAATACGAGAACCACAACCGTGTTAGCACCCATTTAAGAATTAAGTTGTAAAAACTTCAATAACATACATACCAGAGGGCCGAAATGTCGCAGAATTCTTCCATCATCTCGGGTGGATTCCTGTGTCGACTTCCAAAGGACCTAGTTCCCGCAATAATGACATTTGTCATCCCTTTAGTATTCTCCTGCCCACAACTTCTGGGGATTCCTAAACTTGGCTTCGCTTAGTAAACTTCTTTCTTCTCTTGAATTTCTTCTTGTTTTGACCACCAAAATGTATGAGTGTAAGTTTTAGCTTTACCTTATTCGCCTCAAGATTCGTGGATCATCTTGTAGTTCGCTTGTAGATAACTCAAACTTCAGGTATATTAAAGTTCATGACAAACCGAGAGAATTTTGTCTCGGAAGAGACTTGTGATTTAGATCCACAAATGCTGGTGAGACACCGGTGCCTCAAGGCTGAAGTCGACGACTAAGCTAATCATTTTAATGAGCATGGTTTCATGCGCCTCTCTCGTTTCAGCCATATCCACGAGAGCAATGCACTGTGGTCATATCTTCGCTTCTAATTTCCTTCCGGAATAATTCCTCGTTGCCTGTATATGTCATACGCCACCTTTTTCATATTGGAATTTGGAACCAAGGTTCCATATTGGCCAAGATAAGATATCGACATCCACAAAGACGTAATTTCAAGCGCTCAAGGATCCCTTTTCCGGATGGAAGGCACTATCATTAGGTTTCGAGGAACCTTACCGTTTCAAGACGTATTCGGTTCTCTTTCGAATAATTTCAAATTTCGAATCACTGTCAAGTTTGAGTTAGTTCAAATTTAAAATTTTCACACAAGTTTTAGTTTTTATGAGTAGTAAGAAATAGCCATTAAAATTCTAATGTGAATAAGTAAACAAAGACACCAGACCAGAACTATCATGTTAAACACTTACAAATAAATTGTAAAGTAAATACTAATACTCAAATTTCAATGCAGATAATAAGACCTATTATACTTAAATCCAAACTAACACTCATATATTTTGAATTCAAAGATAATAGTAGGTTATCACCAATTATGTAAACCACATAACCCCTTGTGTCAGTCAGTACATTATTCAAGATGCTACCCGACTTTCAGATTCCGATAAACCGGTTAAGCATACCAATTAAACCAAAATTACTTGAATGATCATTCCAGTTCTAGCTGAAATCACTTCAACACGATCCATTGTCATATCAAAGTGCAAACTGTAACACCGCCATCATGTGATGCCCGTGAGCACGCAATCGATTTCACAACTTTAAATTGGCTTGGACGTTGCTTAAATTTCTAAATTGGTGAGATTATTTATTACTTTGATTTTATTTTACCACGCAATAGCACATAAATCGCTACATGCATAAATATTTAAAAAATAAAACAGAACGCATATTCAGATGCGCATTTATATTTAATCTCTTAAAGCCCTATTATATTTTCAAAACTTGAAAACTAACATTTGGCCCTATTACAATTTCTTATCTTCTAGCTTCTGGAATCTCCACCAAGCTCCGCTCTCAATTACAATTCAATACACTAATCCCAACTTGTAATAAAGACGTTGCTCATGTATAAAACAAGAAATTAAATAAAATATAATAATATTAATTAACAGTCATATACAACAACAATACTCAAGACGCCAGACCGGAAAAACACGGATCATATCAATACACCTCCATTCCATTCCATAACAATATATACGGAAAAAATATTAAAACAAATAAATGCATCTTTAATGTCACATATATTAAATAAAATAAAATAATTGTGTTCATAATCGACTAATTAATTACCCATTATATTTACAATTAATTATCAATTAATGTAAATTTTGAATTAAATATATTTTACACATGATTAATGATAATTATTACAATATTTACTAACCTCTAAATTATGGAATACTACTTACAAGTAATTAACCCCAAAATTTAAAATTTAAAATTTAAGCTTATCATGAAAATATTTTCAAAATTATCAATTAATGAAAAATAATTTGAAAGTGGAAGTAAATCAAATTTAATGTCATTCAAGATATATATTCAATCATCTTAATGACAAAATTTATGATTTAACATTTAAACCGAAATTAATAATTACCAATAAATTTTAAACCAAAAATAATTACATAAAATACATTTGTGGTTTCTAAAACGGACGCATTTTAACTTCAACGATTAAAACCGGCCCGCCACCTACGAATGACACGCTGCTATCGGTGTCAATACTGCCGATTAGCTACGTCTCCAGGTCGAACATGTACTCAAAGATCGGACGCGCCTCGAGTTTCGCAAGCTCGGCACCGATTTTGCACTATTTCGCTTTCGCTTTTTCCAAATTAATAAAACTTTTGTAAACACGATTAGAGGCTCTAAAAATTCAAAAAATTCTGAAATTTTTCTTTTGAACATCAAAAATATCATTATTCAACACGCCCAAGTAGAATTTTATCAAAAACACTTCTAGTTTTTCGACTAAACCTGAAACAATCCGTAAATTCAACGAATTTTTTGGAGTGTCTAAAAATTCAAAAACTTCCGAAAACAAACCGTATTTAACCTCAAAGGGTCAAAAACACACAGATTTAATTTCAGAATTTTCTAAAATTCTAAACCCACCGTAAAATCGAAAATGATTCTACCTCAAATTAAAATTAATCAATTTTAATCCCTTTCATTTCATGAAACAATTAATAAACTTCAAATCATCAAATCATATGAAGCGATGATTCCACCATGTGAAACATATATAAAATGGGTTGATTTTTTCATATTATATATTCATCAATTGAATATATAAATCTTAAATAATCAAAATTAACTAACAACTATGTCAACACACAATCAAACTATAAAATACATTAAACTCGGAAGAGGCTCGATGCCACCGTTAGAATCTAGTATGAATTTAATCGGATGAAGACCAATTCATACATTCCGATTCTCAAAAAATAATGTAAATTAATCTAAACATAAAAAATACAAATGTATGAATACGAGAATTTACATCGCAACGAAGTTTAACGGAACCCAAATCCCTCACCTAAGTACTGAAAGTTTCTCCCTTCAAGATCTCTCCAATGCTTGTTCAACACCGAAAATACGTCTCTGACGCATTACCACCAAGAAAACGAACCGAACTTGAACTTGCTGTAGCTCGAGGATTTAAATGAGAATCGGAAGAGAAAAATCTTCCAATTCACCAAGTGAGGGGGGGCGGCACTTTGAGAGGGGAGGGAGGTTTTTATGATTCCTATGTCTGAAAACACCTAACCTCTTAAATACCAAGTCCCAAAATTCCACCTCTGCTAAGCAACTCGTTAAGAAATCGCTTAACTCACTAACTTAATTAGATCAAGTATGAGCTCTAATTAAATAACAACAGTTACTAGCGAAGTTGTTCTATTTTAATTAACTTAACAAGTCAATTAAAATACTAACGGTCACTATCATGAATTTAATAAGTTATTCATCGATTCTAATTGCTTAATTGATTAAACTTGTAAGTTTAATCCAATTGATAAGTTCATCAACACATATATTTGACAATATATAAATATCGAGAAATACATTTCTCAATATACAAGTCTCAAGCGACCATTCATGAAATATTATTCAATATCACACGCAAGGTGGACTCCTTCTGTGTCGTATAATAGTAAGTTGTATAATAATAATAATTGACCAATTACTATTATTATAACGATTAATGAGTAAGATCTAGCAATCGCTCATAACCCCTTAAATTATCATGAGAACCAACACTAGTAATATACTATTACTAAGGTGAACACTAAGTTCCAGTAATCACATTTAACCAACCTGTTAAATGAATTGATACACAATTATCTCAACGGGCACAATAAAAGGAAATCAGTTCTCATTGATTTCCACAAGCTCAAGGTCAATCATGACAAAACATGCGAAATATGTAAAGATCAATAAAAAAATTAAACGCTACAACGATTTATTCCGTGATCCTCTTCAATAATGGCTCCTCCTTCAATGCCCCAACGGCTTCTTTCTTCCGTAGCCTGGGCCGCAACTTCTATTATCTTCATCAGAACCTCGTCAAGAGGCCACAACAACGACAAACTCTTTACCTACCAAAAGTCACACTTCTAGTCAAGTCAAGTAAACTCCTACGACTACCGATCTACTTCAAAGATCGACTTTAAGGAGCTTCTCACCTTTTAAGGGTACGGGCTTTTTTCCACTTCTAGCCTATTACTAAGCCACCACCATACGACCGAGAATCCTCTACGCCCTTCGCCCAAGAGGCTCGTCATTTTCTCACCTTCTCAAGATCTACCTCCAAAGTACTACACCCTTCGCACGATCAATCTCTATCGCCTTCTTTTCATCAAGCAAGTGATATTTTGCCGCCGGATAATCAGATCCTTGGTTAATTATTTAGTTCTCCTTCTATCTCCCTTCAAAACAAACTTCGAGCGGATTCCAAATATGCCTCAAGGCTTCTCGGAGGAAATATCTTTCATGTGGCCCCCATGCAAAATGCTGAGCACGGAGAGCCTACGTAATAAAATCGTGAGCGATAATGGCCGAGCCAATGCAAGAAGTAAAATTTGGATAAGTACTGATCATGTAGGCCGATTTAACAATACCGATCCTCAACCTGGGTGATAACCTGATCTCAAATCAATCTTCGAAGACTTCGCATCGCCGGGTCAAGCAAATAAATCATCTATCACTTCCGCAGTGATAATCTGCTTCGAGTAGTCACATTATTCAATTGCCTGTAATCGATGCACAACCTCAACGCATCTATCTTCTTTTCACAACGTAACTCAAGGCACTTACCTGGTAAACACTCTGGCCTGAATGAAATTTCCTTATCAAGCGCCTCGTACTGAAGTCTTAAACTCTCTCAACCACCGCTGAGCCATTCTATAATGGGCGCAATAGAAATTCAAGTAGCATCTGAATTACTTCAATCGCAAACTCCACTTCTCTCCTCGCGAAAACCTCGGCAACTCTTCCGGAAAACATCGATATACTCACTGACTCACTGCACATCTCTTAATCTGCTTCTCCTCTTTCCAAAGTCGTAATATATGAACCCAAAGACAACCTTTCGCATCAACTTCCCCGACCTCAAGTGTTTAAATAAACTCGATGGTGTAATCTTCCACCCCTCAAATGTAATATCCGGCTCCAATCTTGACTAGCAAAATAATCTCCTTACGGTGGCAATCAATCTCAAGCATGTTCCCCAACCAAATGATACCCAAATAAGATCAAATCTACTAGCTCAAATGGAAGTACATCCACAACTAACAATTGATTATTCACACTAAGTGGACAATCTCTATATACATATCTAACTCAACCTAATTTCTACCGGTGTCATAATAATGTTGAACAAAGTAGTGACTTCTAACATGAAAGTTAAAACATCGCAACACTGGGAAATAAAAGTGACGAGTAGCTCCAATCAAAAAGTACCCTAGTCTCAAAGATCACATAACAACAAGTGCATCATCACAACTCTGGGGAGTATCTCACACACTGAAGAATCGTGACTGATCCGTCTCTACCACCACTGTCAGTACCCACTATGCCCCCCGGTAGCCTCCAACTCGCGATTCTCGACATCCGCCAGCCTCCAAAACATCCACCTCTCTCGTCAGCTGATACCCACCCCGCATCGCGCTTGAAAAAGTACCAAGACTCTCCCACTCTACGGGACAGAGGACAAGCTCTCGCAAGATGTCCAGGCTGCTGACAACGGAAACAGATCCTCTCTCTCCCTGCAACTCAAGATCCCGTGACTACCGACCAAGAACGAAACAAATTTAACCTCACTGAACTCCAAATACAATTCTCCCCGATCCAATCTCGACTTGGGGAGGAAAATGACGCAAGAAGCCGCCGAATAACTCGACGAACTACCGTGCACCGAAATGGCTCGACCGGACGAGTCCGGCCGGACCACTCTCCTCTAAAAATCTCGCACTGTATGTCCACTAAGCACTAACTATCTCCTATCGCCCTCTTTGCCCCCGTCATTTGCCTAACTCCATCTCAACCTTCAGCGCAACATTCCTCAACTCATGAAAAATCAGCGGCGTCACAATGAAAGCCCGCGGCGGATCTCCCATCTCATCGTCACGAACTCCGTAATCTTTCCGTCTCTTGGCCGGTTGTACAAATTCGGAAGAAGCGATAATCCCATCGAATCGCTCAGACTATCAATGCATCGGCCACCCCGAGTCATCAAAATCGTCCTCTCTAAGGCGGCCAAGGCATTGGTACTCAAGCACAATTCTCCCCGATTAATGCTACAAATCGCCTCCTAAAGACACCGGATCCTCCCCTCTAGCAGTCAGAGATAGCCGTAGATTACCCCACCAATCCCTGCACTCGCGAAGTCTCAGAGCGAACCTAACCCTCACCACCCCTGCACGCCCATCACCAAATATGGTCTCCATGTCTCTAATAAACTCGATCGCTCCAACGGAGTACTTACTCCAAAAGCAACTTCGGGGATCTCTTCGTGAAACTGGCCGAAGAGCTTACTCCTGAATCCCAACCTCCCGCTGGGTCGCGATTCATGCAGACGCATCAGTCCCTCTCCAACACGAACTCATCCCCAACAACATAATCAACCTGGGGATCAGATGTACACTGTAACTCTCGTTGCTCCACACCGGCCTCGCCTCGCCCACACAACTTCCCCACCTCCGCTCGCCACCTCTAGCCCTACTCAAAGACTTCTGGCCTGCTGGCACTTCATGGCATGGGTCACCCCACGTGTTCACCCTAGGTATCCCTCAATAGTCTACAAAAAAATGAAAGAAAAGACTTAGACCTCCAAGAAAGACTCTCAACCAACACAACTCCTTAAAGAGACACACAAATGCACATAAACTTACGCATAACCAAATAATCAAACCTATGCCTGATACCAAAATTGTAATCGAGATTCGCCTGTGTCAAATTTTCCCCTGAGGTTATAATTGTCCAAATCTCCGACACAGAAATTTCATCACGCCGACGTGGACGACTCAATTTATAAACCCACCTGCCCTCAAATAAACTCATAAACAATATACTGGACAAGCAGTAGTTTCATAAGAAAAAGAATCCATCGTGGTGTTTCCTAACCACACACTACAACAACATACAACAAACATCGCATGTAACATCTACAACCGGCTAAATCCCAAAAAATACAACAATATAAACAACCGAATACAATCCAAAAACAATGAGACTGTGGTTGATCTTCTACCACCTGCCGGCTCAAATAGGCTCTATACGATCACTTAACAAGCTCGAAACACTACAACACCACCGGCCAAACCCGCACAAACGAAACGCTACCATAGCGAATGTGGTGTAATCTACAAAGCTACGGTAACGTATCTCAAGAGCAAAATTAACTCACCCCACGACAAGGTACTATAAGATCATTAATTTCGCATAAAATAGGAAGACGACGCAGATACAATACTATTCAAGGCTATAAATAAAGAGTATATCATTAGTGAGTTCATTATCATGCCATAAAGATGCGGTTATACCAATATCAAGCCATTACTATGGTCATAATATGTGCACAATCTAACTAATACGCATTATCTCTAATAAAAGACAAACTAACACCGAAGATCATGCTATCCCAAGTAAAAAAATGACAACAATACCCAATCAAATCCACAACTATAACGTGAAACCTCACGACCAACAACTAGACCATCCAACTTTCCATTCTACTGAAGAATGCTGTACTACTCAACCACAACTAAATAACCTAATCAACTCAACGCAAACTAACATTTCTACAACTAATGCGCATATAATCAACCTTAACCCAAGTAGGAGAAACTTATGCCCGTCGAGTTATGTTTTATACATCACACTCGAACGGTGTACGAGGCAAACACAAAGACACTCATACCGAAGTATAAGGCAATACCGAACAACAACACACTGTAACGAGATACGCAGGCACTTGTACCGTAGTACAAGGCAAATCAAGAACACACTGCACCGTAGCATGCAACCAATTACACACACCGTACCTAGTACAAGGCACACAACACACTCAAAGGCCGTAGCATGCGCAACCACCACGCACTGCATCGTGAGCGCAACCACCAACTAACCATACATACTCAACAATCAACACATTGATACATACATAACATGCTCACAACATCAACAAATGCAACACATTCAATGGCATATAAATTAATCTACACCAAGCAGATAAATACTCACATTGGCTAGCAACAATAGCCGCCTAATTAGCCCAAGTGCCATTTTCCCCGCCTCCACGCCAATCACAAACACCAAAATATAATTACTACTTACTACAATCTCTATAACCTGCTTAATTTTTTGTGAACTATCCAACTTACAACAATTATAGTTATCATCAACTTAACAACTCTTAGGTGATAATATTACTACGCTTAATCTAATTAATAAAACAACGAAAACTTCAACCATTTCAATTCTCCATTTTCGGCATCACCCCTACTCTAACAATAGCCTAATCAATCCAACAATCAATTTCCCAACTAATTAATTTATTATAATCAACCTCTAATTCAAAACCCAATTACTACTCAACTTGGAATAACCTAACTCAACAATATCCTCTACCAATCAACATCAAAACATCCAACTTATACTCCAAAACAACTATATTAAAGTCTCATAACATCATAACACAATTTAAAGAAATTTAGAAAAAGTCAACCTAAAAGTCAACTAACCCAATCAATACATTTCAACCCCAAAAATCAATTATAATCACTACAAATCACATAATCTGCCTAAGGATATTTCTATACCATTCCAAACTTTCAAAAACTCAAACCAAAAAGTCAACAAAAGTCAAACTCTCCAAAAACTTAAGAAAACACAAAGCTTCAAACTTTCTTACCTCAAGCAAGTTAAGATTTAATGGTGGGAAGATGATTTAGGGAAGATGAAAACCAACTTTTTATGTCTCAGCCACAAGAAGTCGAAGAAAAAATTTCTGGGGAGAAACGTGAGTTCGCCAACACCAAGGGAAAGAAGCGGGCTCTGTTTTGTTCGACGAGGCTAAAACATAATAAGGGATAAGGAGATATTTATGAACGACTTAAGTCCCGCTTGGGTTCGGTTAATTTCTCCACTTTCCGCACGTGAAATCTCAACGAAAACCGATTCTCCAAATGCTATTCCCGAGACATATTACTACTCATCTCATACTGCCTCTCGACATATCGATACTATTCAAATTATTGATATCATCTCCTGTCCCACCACCGAATGATAAATATAATTTAATAAAATCGCTTAGGCGAATCTGCTATTTCCACCCCAACTGACTTTAAGGAGGCTATGTGATTCTCACAAATAGAAAACCTTACGCCACTACGGATGTCCAAATGAATGGAAACCTTTGTCCCAGCTCCTACATGTATGAAAAATCATTTGTCGTGAACCGCTGATGAACTTAAAGTGGACGTGAAATATCGAGGAAGTTCTTAGTTACTCGTCCTCCCCTTTCGCCTCTACTAAAGGATAGACGAACGGCCCATGCATGCCAAGAAAATACTACCAAACAAGTGGAATACGCTTGATCCCATCCTCATATACGCGACTCTCGGAAAGATCGTGAATGTTCAACCATCCGATCGGTTAAATTTGACCAAGTGCCCTATTTATGTGTTCTAAGAAATTGTTCACGAACTCGCTAAAACACAGCCGCATACCAAAAGAAAAGGCCTCTAAAAATACAGTTTTCCACCCTGGACAAAACGTCCCATCTAGATCTCCCTCCTTTACTATCGGATCAAGTATTGGCTCGCCCTCTATGTGAATCCTAAGACCCACATTATCCGGGTATGGAAAAAATATCTTCAAATCCCATAGTCAGTATCCGTAAAAAGGACAGAAGAAGTTGTTCAATAAAAGCAAGCGAAGAGTCTTAATCCTTTCACCCGTGATCCGCGTAGACGACGCCACCAACAAGTAGGGGCCGAAAGTTAAGATACTACCGCAGCGGGGTAAAGAACTTAGAAGCTGACCGTTGACACCAACGACGTTGTACGGACGGTAGGCCCAGGAATCATCGATTTCTTGAAGATAAGTCGTTATTCGCCTCCTCCCTCGCTTTAGGTCACATTAATGAAACGGATCGCGAGGTGGTAAAAATCAAATCCCCATATCAACTTCCGCACCCACATATTTGTAGAGCTGCATCTACTGAGGTACCGCATCAATAATATTTGGGGAGGAGATGTTTCCACGAAAGGTCGTACAAGGCGGGTATCTCAATTCCACCAATCGCCATCAGCTCAAAAAAGGAAAATCAAAAGTCAACAAACATGTCAATATGCCTAATCAAAGAAAAAAAGGTGGGAAACTTTCAAGAAATAGACCTTGTAACATTTTAAGATTTAAAGGGGAAAGTGGATAAAATTTTCGGGGAGTGGCTCAAACAATGCCTGAGAAATTGGACAATCTGGGAAAAACATATCCGAGGCTATTCAATAAACCAAAGAAAAACTCACAAATAAAGTAAACCCACTATAATCTCCCAAATTATAAACTAGAAACACGAAATCAAGTAAGGAAACGGAAGAATAAGTGGAAGAACGTGAGGTTTCGAGAGCAGGTAACAAGAGGGAAAGTGAAAGGTTGGAAGTACAAAAAAGTGAAAAGAAAATATAAAATCTCACATTTTATAGAAGACTGAAACGGGCCTACCATGACCCGGTTCCCAAGGTATGGACACATACGGTAGTATACGTGTTCGGGTCCCACAAAGAAGTGAAACAAATTGGATCGATAATGGAAGTCTATTTGTTGATACTTATCCGCCAAATCTTTAATAAACTCGGGCGGATCCTTTCAACGGTATGGACGCCTCGGACGGATGCTCCTTGTGAGCAGTTTTAACATTTAAATAAGTAATATCCACTTTGGCTGTCAAGATCAATAAATAACGCAAGAATGACAATTCTGCTACTTAAATGAAAGTACCATAATCATTATGTTTAAAATGGCCCAAGAAAAACGGAAAGTATTTCAAATACTCTCCGCTACTCAATACTCTAATGCAGAACTCTTTCCCTCCTCTAAGACAATCCTTCATTCAGACTATATATATCTTCCTAATTCATTTCAATGAGGAAGAATTTTGAAATAAATAATATTCTGACATATGAGCCACCATATGATCCGTAAAGACATGTAATTTGTTTTACCTCTTTAACCTTTTAAAAAAAGAAAAATATATTTAGAGGATAAGATTAAGTTGCAAGATATCTACTTACTGATAATTAACTTGGTACGGACATCTATAAAGTAGGATAAGGCTTTCAACATAATTTGAACATGAAGAAACGTAAACAACATTCTCGCATCTGCCAATATAATTTTGAGATGCATCCTCCAGATTACTAGAAATTAGCCTTCCACTGTCCTCAGCCCGAAGTATTTCACCATTCTTCTTGAAACAAAGTGGGTTCACTAGTGTATCAAAAACACGAGTGTGCATTTGATTCCAAGATTCAATCACATTGTATTCTTCCATCTTCCAAATATCAAACTTCATCTCAAATTGCCTATCGTCGAATTCTTCATCTTCTCCAAAAACTTCTGCAGTATTAACATGACGAATCAAGAATAACGATTCCTCAAAAACAAACAGATAATTTGAACAATAGTCATGCACCACATTTGTTGGTAGTTCAATTCTGCCAAACACTTCATTATACACATCAAAAGTAATTATCATCAATTCAAGTTACCATCATTATCCTCCCCAATCCAATGAGCTAATACCTTTCAAATCTGCCTGAAGAAAGCTACCAGAAATTTGCTTGAAATGGGCTTTATGAGTAATATCTTCCCACAAACCACTGCTCAATGTGAAAACTTCAACCATAGATGGAGCCTCGCCCCTTTCTCCCATTGTTGCACAATTTACTTTCTACCGTCAACTAAAAGCGACTCACTGACCTTCAACCTGACCTGACTCCCTCCAACTCTGGGTCAATCGGGTCGAAATTGTCCTTCTTAAATCGACTGGCACGCACTTTCTCCTCAGAATGGCTCCTAGACGGGCTAAGATGTCCCTCCCAAATGGCTCAAGTCCGTTCGGGTCATTTGACTGAAAGCGACTACCTTAGCTTCACAAACACCCGACGATCGTTTCAAGAATTCAAGTTTCGGGGAAGATAAAGACAAATATACTAAATCCAGACTACGAATCAACGCTCTTCCCTCGATCAGTACTACCTGTGATATTTATGTGAGAAGATCGAGAGTCACATAAGCACTTATTTCCTCCTGTGATTACGCCACATGCCTTCATCCCATGAGCGACTCAGAATTTTACCATGTCGATTCCTCGTTGCATCGGAAATTTAATTTTTATATATATATCACCAAAGATAACCCATAACCTCATCTAATCTAAATATAAAATTCATATTTACATGGAATTAAATTACAATAATAATAATAATACATCTAGTAAAATCATATGGTTATTTAACTAATACCTATTATAACAATAGTTCTACATAATACTAATAAATAATAATAGTAATAATTCTATTAAAAAAATATATGATTATTTAACTAACACATATTATGAATTAATAATAATAATAATAATTCTACATGAAACATATTATTATTTAACTTACACAAATTATTAAAGATCAAAAACGACATACATTTAAAAAAACTATATCATTTAAAAGTTTAGTATCAAATTAATAATAGATAATATATGAGGCATTTCTTGTGAATTGAATCTAAAGTTATACAAGCAAAATTGAGCAAAAATAATCAAGAACCAATACATACCTTCAATCATTAAACACGACCTGGTATAAATAAATAAATTACTGAAGTTTTATTTAATAATAATTATAAAGATATATATGTCAACGTATACGATGTCAGATCATACTCAAACTATACGACAAAGGTTGACGATTTTCCTTCCAATTAATAATCTTATTATATGCAAGTACGTATAAAGATGAATACTTAATACTTAATACTACATCCGATTTTTCTATTCGACGTTTTCCCTATATCGGCGAAACTTCAATTCATTAATTACTAATTACTTATTATTTTAATAAATATAAAAGTTATATCATTACATTCGCCTTTTGAAAATAGTTTCATAATATAATTTTTTTTTTTATAAATTTTTGAACATATAATTTAAGTATCAATTTATCAATAAAGCTCCACTTGATATACGAAACGCCAAATAAAAAGCATTTAAGAAATAAGAAGCACTTATTAACTCTTAACTTTTAGATAAAAGGTTAATTTAATAATTAATAATGTGAAAAGGGAAAGAAACACAATCCTTATTCATACTTTTATATATGTTTTTTAGTGATGATTAGTGATATAGATATAGATTACTGGGGAAAGGTCACTTATACGTTTACCTGTGTTTGTTTATAAGATTTTATATTTTTCAAATTAATCTTGTTTTTCAAATGATATGCTACAACATGAGCAAAATGGATATTTGCGAGCAAAGGTGAAAGTGTTACTACTACGTTGTACTTCATGTTCTTCGTTATGATCGGAAAACACACTTAGTGGCCGTGGCCTAAAAAGCCGTCCAATAAGAAGTGTTGGAAACATTTGTCGATGCAATGACTGTCCAAGAGATTATTTAATGTCACCTTAAACTTTTTATAATGAAAAAGGACAAATAATGGTATGATAGCCGTTAGCATTTCACATGATGACATGATTGATAGTGCTATCATGATGCAAAATCAGATTATTCAACAACATATTATACAATAACCCAACTTGTTGGAAAATATATTATTAGTAACACGTGTCCGGTATTTAATTTTGATAACTAAAGACCCTTTTGAACCCATTTTAATTTTTAAGATTTTTTCGACACATTTTTCCTATAAAAATATTAAATTGTCCTTAAAAAAACTAACACCACCCCCTTCCCTAACCTCCTTCCACCCCACCCCCGACACACACCATCCCCATTGCCACCAACCCCTTCCCTACCCCCATCCCACCCCACCCGCCATCCCCTCCCACCCAACTGCTACCACCCCCCTACTAACCCCCTCTTCTTCAATTCCCCATCCCCCACAACCTCCCCTCTTCTTCAATCTCCCACCCCACCCCACTCCCTCTCCCCCAATCCCCGCCACCACTCCCCTGAACCCCCTTCCTCGATGCAGGCTTGGCTGTGAGGCCACGATTTGTGATTTTCGTAGGCTTGGCCGCGATTTCTGGGAGGCTAAGTGGCGACGAAACGCGATTTCCCAAGTGGAAGTGTGAGCAAGTAGCTGGGGAGGGTAATTGTTAGAAATAATTATATTGTTAAGCATTTAAGCATTTAATTGTGATAAGCTTTTTAAAAGACAATTTAATATTTTGCATGAAAGTTACTAAAAATAAAGAAAAACTAAAAAGTTTAAACGCTTAAAAGGCTAGTTATCCAAATTCCTCCTTTGATTCACATTGTCTAATGTCAGATGTATGGTAACTGATGACACCAACCTCGTCACTTCTATCAACTAAATTATCTTTCCATCCAGTTGAATCATCATCTATGTATTATTTTTTGAAGTATGAATTATTACTTAGCTTCCTCTGATTTTATTTTAATGCTGGTCTAAATTTGTGTTATCAGAGATGCTGTCGAGTTTCTTGATGACTCTTTAATCAAACATTTTCTTAAGGATGATGAATTTGTTGTCGTCGATTGGCCTCCAAAAGATATAGTTTCAGAGTTGATTCAACCATTTTTACTCGAGAAAAATGGCGTTGTGATGGATGTGGAGCCACGGATTCATCTTTCTACACAAAAGCACGACTTGATTCTCTTCCAAGAGCTTTGTGTGAACAATGATAGATTCTTCCAAGAAGAAGATGAAGAAATTTTGTGTGATTGTTGCATCCATCCTATCACAGCTTCCTATTATAGCGTGCGCCAACTTACCACATCGAATACAACACCACACCCATCCTCATGAACTCAAGCTGACTTCTCTGTTTCTATCTCATGCGGCCTTCTATTGTGATCGTTGCAATTAGTAATGGGTTTGGCTATGGCTGCGAAACATGCAATTTTAATCTTCATGTAACATGTGCTGCTTTGCCTGATGTTATTATGCATGAAACACATGATCATCCACTCTTTTAAATGGAAGCTAAAGGCGAGAGACTATGCTATACATGTGGCAAATCTGTGCCAGATGGTAGTCTCATCTTCAAGTGCAAATCTTGTGATGTGCTTATAAGTTACTATTGCGCAATGCATTCAAGAAGCATAAACACCCTATTCTTCTGAGATATCCGCCTCACGGAAAGCACCCGGATCATTTCATGTGCGACATGTGTGAAGAGTTAATAAACCCAAAATATTGGTTGTATTCGTGCTTCGAATGCGATGTTGGCTTTCACACTGAATGTGCCCCCAGGTAGCAGAAATATCGGAATATGAAGTTTGGAGGGGAAGTGC
Source organism: Lithospermum erythrorhizon (assembly GCA_019722365.1). Lineage (NCBI taxonomy): Eukaryota > Viridiplantae > Streptophyta > Magnoliopsida > Boraginales > Boraginaceae > Lithospermum > Lithospermum erythrorhizon. The sequence continues at coordinate 52,299 of JADFUC010000875.1, read as the reverse complement.
AAATAAGTTGTCATCCTCACACTCTCAAGTACCTCAGGAAGCCTACTCTTAAGATCACATGCGACAAGTGTGAAGCCCAGTTAGATGAGTTTAATGTCTTTGAATGTGAAACATGCTATGATTGTTTCTGCTATCTTTGTGTGACTCTTGAGTTACCTTAATTAGTTAATAACCATTGTATTCTCTCTTTTTTCAACACTGATAAGTTAAATTATTCTTCTGGTGCATTGCCTAATTGTACATTGATATTCTTCTCGCCTTGTGATCTTGCATTCTGTGACTTGCACTTCTCGTCACGAAAGTTCTCGATTTTAACATAAATTATAATTATCATACTACTTTATAAGATATCCCAGATGAACGATGATCTAAGTCCGAAATAAGATTTTTATCGTGGTTTCGCAAGCATCTATCGAGCCGAGTTCGAGTTAGTCAATTTATTTTAAATTCATATTTAATCAAATTAGTAAAATTAATATTTCTTTAGCAAGACAAGTAAAATCATTAACTTGTAATAGAGGTTAACACTAATAAAAGATATTTCCATAATAAAACAATAATAATAAATTAAAATCATAGAAAATTATAATAAAATACTCATAAAAAAAGTATCAAGTAATGCACGCAGAATGGCCTATCGAAATTCGCCTCGGCCAAGTTAACAAGCCCTCGAACGCTTATTCAAGGCCTGCTCAATTTAGATCGAACCGAGCCGAGCCGAGCCGAGCCGGTTAGCTCGGCTCATGTTCACTCTACCTGTAATATGCTGGGTGTGAACTGCAATCAACTGACTTATTACATTCCTTCTATGATTTCTTCTCACCTCCTGCATCGATAACATAAAGTCCACCTTGTTACTTCTTTTTTACGAACAGGTCGAATCTTTCTTGCTTACCATGATCATGGAGGAAGGAAGATGAGACTTAATGTCAGATAAAATAATCAGGAAACCTTATAGTGCCGCATATAAAATAATCAGGAAACCTTATAGTGTCACATATTAATTAAAATGTATATCTATTTCTATCTGATACTACCAGTAGCATTATTTAAAATTTCCCTGTAAAGATGAAAAATTATTCATATAGTAAGGCCAGTGTTTTGAAAAGAAATAGCATTGAAAAATTATCAACTAACTAGAGATGCAGGTTAAGAATAAATTGGAGTCAGTGACCCATTTTGATTTTTATTTGCTGATTTTCTCTAGAGGTTCAGAATAAAGTGGAGGCAGATATCATCTAGCAAGTTTAATAAAGGATAAATATAATAGTAACAGAAACTCAGCCAATTTGCATCTTGTTAATCATAGCATTCACTTCTTAGTTCGTACAACCAAAATTCTGCTAATTCTGCTGAAACTTCAACGCAGAGAAAATTATAATGATCAATAATCAGAAAAAGAGAATGGGGGTCCAACATAGAATCTTCAGAACAAAAAATTGTATTTGGTTAAAGCAGGTAGACCATTCTAATTGGTAACGCAGAGTAAATCATTCTCAGGCTCCATCTGTAAAGGACTCGATGGAGAATTATTACCCTCTACGATACCTCCTTGTACACCTTCAGACGTTCCAATGTCTTTCGAAGAACCATTTGCCTTATCATATTTAATCTTCTTGCTTTCTTGTCCATTTAGACTCGGGTCAGTCTCTTTCCTCTTTGATCCCGCCAGATCTGTACTCTCCTTTGGAATATTTACGTCTGTCTTGGAGCTTTCAGGAATAGTTTCACTAGTTAGCATTGCCTCTTCAGCAGCTCTCTCCATTTTGTCTTTCGCTATGGACTCTCGAAGTTTTTCAATGACGCCCATAATCTCTCTGTTAACCTACAACATAAAAGAACCAATTACTCTATTGTTTGTGAAGACAATTAAATTTCCAACAATAGAGACCTGGCAAATACATTCATATAACATAAACTAAGATTTCCAGAATACGCCTTCACCCCCTCACCTGAGGATTTTGTAGGAATTCGGATATGTCGTAGTCACATGTGGGACATTTTAGCACAATCTTCTGTGCCCTGAGTTTACGACCATTGTGGCATGTCCTCTCTTTTGTTGATGATTGGCCCGCAAATGCCTTCTCCAGACAACATTTGCAGAAGTTATGAGCACAGGGCGTTGTCAGTGGTAGAGTGAGCACTTCATGGCAAAGAAGGCAGGTGAATCCTGCAAGTAGACATTTAGGTGGATGTGAAATACAGAAGAACAATCTCATGAATCTTTTACTAAAAAAGCTCAACATATCCACTTTCACATTGCTCGCCTAGCAGTTAAAACCTAATCTATTACAACATTTCAGCAAACAATCTGACCAAACAAACAAGGAGAAAATTGAATGATTTGATCTTTTTGCATTAACAGCGAGTTATTGCTGAAAATCATCATGTCAATATTCATAGAACCTGATGAAGGGGTGTAATAAAAAAACTAAACAATCGACAGATCATCTCAATGAAAGGAAATATAACAGAACTGTGCATTTATAGCTTCCTTTTAGTTCTCTGAAAGTTTAGAAATTCTGACAGACCGTTTAGAAGTTTCTCCTTGGCCGAGACATACTGCACTTTCCTTATAGTTACCCTTGTCCTCTGTAAATCCTCAGGATTAACTTGAACAACTTTTTTCTTGCTGCGTGGAGGTGCCTTTCTCCATTTCCAAACAGCTTCTTCCTCCTGAGAGAGAATAAACACACATCATTTTGAAGAAGAGTAGGTCTATACAACCTGAAAAATCACAGGTTTTTTAAGTAGTACTGAAAAAGAAAGGTTGCTTCAAGAAACTGCAAACGAAATATGGAAGCAATGAGCTATGGCCTATGAGAGAGAGATATTTTTATACTTATAGCTTATGCCTTACACTTCTAGAATCAGTTAGGTTTCTTAACCAAGCTATGTCAAATTTCTCAAGAAACACTAGAGTTTGACTGGCACAAGGCAGAATATTAAAACAAAAGGTGCACAGCAGAAGAAAATGAAAAGGCAGCCTTCCACGTACATCAAAATCCCAAGACGGGCTTTCCTCTCTTTCGCAAACATTTTCTGCATCTTCAAGCTCTGGAATGTCCGGAAGGGGTCTAGGTTGATCCCCATTTTCATCACTGCACCCAATGTCATAGTGATCAAACGGGTAATAATATTTACAAGTCCTAACATATTTATAAAAATACAGACCTTGTCCATGGTGCAGGTGCATTGTCACATCTTATAAATAAATATCTGCAAACCTTGAAGCCCTACGACACAAAAAGAAAGTTACTAAAAGAAATTTTGAGGTGTATGCATTTCTAGAGAGCACTTTTATTCTTATACCTTTACGTTTCTTAAATAAGAGTGTACAATTACAATGTCAAACATGTCATAAATACAAAGGACAGAAATCTAACTTTCAAGTATTAAACTTGGTACTCCAAATCCCATGAAACAATCACTGCTTAGCTGGAGTTGTATCAAAAGAAGATGTTACCAACAACATTGATAAACTGATAATAAATTAGTAGGACATGAAATATAGCTGTTATACTAGAAATCTACTTGAGAGTTCAACAGGTTACTGACTCTGACCTAGGAACGATATGAGAACGCTACTGAAATATGTAAAAACAAACTCGTCTTAAAAGGTAGAAGGGAAATTGATTCAACTCAAAAGTCACATCAGGATTCAGGACTCGGGAAATTGTTCACCTGAATTCCTACTTTCCTCCAGCATTTCTCTATTCGGTAGATCCCATCATAACGGTTACCCTCCAATGGGGCATACACCGAGCGTTTCTCCTTGCACGATCTTCAATCATTGCATGAGCAAGAAAGTTAAATTAGTAAGCTGATAGATTAAGTTAAACCATGTCCTGGTATATAACTGGAAATTAACAGTTTTGATCAAATTAAAGAGAAAAATAAATACCTAAGCACACGAATGGGATACCCTTTCATACAGCTGACACGCAATGCCTGATTTGCCAAAGTAAATTCTTGATCTTTTGACTGTTCTTTATTTGTTCTCTTATTTCCCTGTAAATCTCTACCTCCACTGCTTGCAATACAAGTAGAATAACAAAACAAATAGATTAAGACAGGAAAGACAGAAACAACTGTGCTCATGTAGGAGATAGATTATTACTCCCTCCATCCCGAAAGTATTGTCAACTTCATATATTAAAATGCATTGAAACTTGACAATCTATTTGGGATGGGGGGAGTAATACACGTCTTAAATAAAGGTTCAAATAAAGGAAGTTCTAAAAGGGTTCAAACTTCAAACAAATAAAACTATAAAGTGAATATTGGAGCATCAATGACTTGTGAAAGTAGGAGATATCAAGATTATCTATGGGCAATAGGAAATTATCTCATTGGAAAGGGGAAGATGCACCATGATGGGCAGTTTTGACTCAAATATTGTGCAAATACGTTAACTGAACGTCTGAAACTATTTAATATTTACTTTATAAAACAACAGGTGAAGAAGCTATTTCTGTCGACAACACAAATAAATTTGTGAGAACACACAATGATACTCATTATATCAACATCTTTAATAATATAGTTAATGCAACAAGCAGGATGAAAGACAATCAACATCTTTAATAAGATAGTTAACGCAACAAGCAGGATGAAAGACAAATACTTAGCAAAGAAAAATACGAAGTATATATTTTGATATTCCAGATAAGATATACCTTCCTGTGTACAGAAACCATTCTCCATGGTCCTGATCATCCTCATAACCTCCTGATAAAGCTATAGATTGAGCGCCATATTCTGACTGGCCAGCAATTCCAGCAACTGGTGGACGATGCACCCCCCACTGAGCGCAGGTTAAACGATCTGGCCAGCTCTCACCAACTAATACACCCTGCATTCTTTCAGGATCATTCTCTGCTGGGATTGGTCCAAAATGATCGTCAGGCACAGTAACAAAGATCCTCCCACACTTAGCATTGGCTTTCCCAGGTTTCTTCGCTCGTTCAGTAGTGTATGCTGTGTCAGGCCGGTCTTGGTTTAGGTTTTGTGTCAGAAAGAAGGCTGTTTGACAGCTGCCAGAGGTAATTGACCTAGACATCTTGGCCAGTCTAATGGAGTCAACGAGTGCAAGGTTTATCCGTGGGCGTGTCGCCATTGCTGGGGGTATATGACTTCTGCATTTTGCACAACTATTCTTCCCTTGGCGTATCCACTTCTCAAAGCACTTTAAGCAAAAATTGTGGCCACAAGGAGTCTAAAAAACATAGAGATAACAAAAAAATATGAACATGAGTTGCAATGTTTCATATTAAGCATATGCATGCCTATCCACTTCTCAAAGCACTTTAAGCAAAAATGTTTTATATATTTCACCAAATATTACTCAAGATTTGTTATAAATGTTGAGTTCAAATCTTATGATAGATTTGTTATTTGAGTTCAAATTTCAAAAAGTGGTCAACTTTGACGGTTTGAGGTATATTTTACTCAAGATATGTTATAAATGATGTTATCTTATATGGAATTTTCAAATTAGTGGAACTCTGGATAGTTCAAAATCATATGTTCAGTCTAATATTGAATGCAGTTACATAATCAATCTGTGTAGATTTTCATTTAAACATGCATCACAACAACCATAAATTTGGCAAGTACAAGAGCTTAAATAAAAGTAGGCATCATCTCATCAAACTTCTCTTAAATAAACCATACTGCAGATAATTGTATCCAACTCTTAAATAAACTCAGACTTCTCTTAGTATGCTCATAATAAATGGAAATGATGTGTTCATGTATGCATATATACAAATACTACCTTAATCCCAAAAATAATGTTCATTTTTATTTTCAATAGTCAAAATTAACAATCTTCATAGCCTAAATGATATTTTGAATCCAAATTATCATGTTAATAGTAAATTACGTAATAAAAATACATTAAAATTATATATATATACACACACACAACATATATAATCAATCAAGATTACATATGTAATAAAATACATTAAAATACTATTCTTTCATATATATTTCACCAAATAATATAATAACATATACACATATATTTAGATTCAAATTTTTACAAAACAACCATCAAAACTGAAAACCATACAATGTTTTTTGAAGTGACAATGAAATGTCATGATTTGAATCAAAATTATCATATTGATGATAAATTACATTAAAAATACGATCTTCTCATATATTTTCATCAATTGTTATACAACACATACAATAATACTACATTTGATTTCAAATATTAATAACTCAACATCAAAATTCAAAATTATCCAATCTTTTTGAAATGACAATAAAATTGAGGGAACATAAAATACCATGACAGGCTTCTAAGGAAACTGCATACACAGGGAACATTTGAAGCTCTCATAAAGAATAAAGTACATTAAAAATACCATCTTTTCATAAACTTTCACCAAAACATTATAAATATATATAAAAACATCACATTGGAGTTCAAAATTAAAACTTCAAAAATCAAAATTCAAAAGTATACGATAATAAATAGATAAAATTATCACATACCGTGACAGGCCTCTCAGGGAGCTGCATACAGAAGCAACACTTGAAACTCTCATGAAGGACCTTCAACACATCATACTCCTTCTCCTCCCCTTCTTCATCTTCGTCCTCCATTTTCGCTTTCCCTTTACCACCCAACAACTCCTGCCTCCTTTTCGCCTTCTCCGCCTCACTCAACCCCGAATCTGCCTCGATCTCCCTCACCCTCCTCATCAACTCACCTTCAGCTCCACCCACCACCGTTGGAGCTGCATATCAAATTTACCGTCATATCCTTAATTATATTTCATATGAAGTACAATTATATTTGTATAATAACATATTTAACAATGATAACTTATAAAACCAATCAGAGTGGCATATGAAAATTACTGTTATATTCTAATATACTGATAAGACTTAATTATACTTCATATTGAAAAAATATTTTTACAATGACAACATATGGATAGATTATTTTATATAAAAAATGAATTATACATTTATATAACAAGGATAAATTATAAATAAATAAAAAATTGAATTTTATCAATTTATTATAAACTTGAAATTATTGAGTTAACAATTCTAACAAGTAATACTAAACTAATTACTATCTTCAATTCATTTTCATTAACAATTCCATTTTTTTTCGATATTTGACCATCAATTAATTTTGACTATTAATTCTAATAAATATAAATTTGATAGCACCCCATATGTCTTTAAATATTTTAACAAAATTACTTCATTATAATTTTTCATAGTATAACTAAAAATTAATTATTGATCAATCTTAACACGGAAAAAAACGTCATTTAAAACAAATTTGAGTTAGTAGTAAATTAACCATACGAAAACGTCAAGAAAAGATGTCAATTAAACAAAAAACATCAATTAAAAGAAAACGACAAAAAAATTATTTATCATTTTGAGCAGCTCACCTCCTTCCGCCACCGGAGCACCACCACCTTCGCCGGAGCAATCAGGACATTCAAACTTCAACGCAAAGGCTAGGGTTTCGGGAAGCGATTTAAGACAAGCCACGTGCCATGGAGTAGCGCACGTGACACACGTGAGAGTGGTTTCTTCAGACGGCGTCGTTTTACATACCATACACACTCCGTCTGAATCTAGAGGGAGGGGGATGAGGCTAACGTGCGCCATGGGTTTATGTTAGTGAGGGGGGGATTTATATTTTGTAATTAAAGCGGGGTTTTTAAGATGAGAGCTGAATTTGAATGTATTTGGTGTGGTTGGATTTATACCATATTATGTGGACGTTAAAAAGATGATTTTGGCTTCATTGTGGATTCCAGATTCAGATGTTGACTGAATTTCTGATATAGAAATTATATGAATGATATATTTAGTTTTTAAATGTGGTTATTAACTTTTTATAATATTGAAATGATATAAGTAATTTCATGTCATATAACTTAGATGTTAATTTTAGCCATTCATTAATTTTTCAATCAAAATAGAAGGAAATCAATTATTCCATTAGTATACCTGTGATTTAGATACTATTTCATTACTAATTGTATTTTAAGACAAATTTTGAATAAGAGGTATGTGTTTGATTGTTTTTAGTTAATTGATAATTCAGCTAACATATTTTGCAATTAGGGTTCACGAAGTCAACGTTTTGGTAAATCAAATAGTCGAGTTTGCTAATTTGGACTATTGAAGGTCGGATTGCACAATATTTTTGGAACAAAGAGAGTAATGAAACAGTGAAAGTAAAAAAATGGTTGTTAATAGTGATCGCGGTGGCTTTGAAACAAAACCAAATGACAATAGAGGATTTTACGAAGGGAGCGCCATTGAGATGTGAAATTTGTAAATGTAGGATGTGTGTCAATTTGATTAGACTTAAGAAATCAATAAAACAATAAAATATAAAAGAAACTCCAACAAAAAACACACTTCATCGCTTTATCGAAATGACAACAAGAACTTGCTACTTACACATATTATCACTCTCTTATTTTCTATCTTCATCCATCATCGTTGGATGGTTTAATTCATTCTTTTTCCTTTTCAGTTCAATGAACTTATATTTACTTTAATATATACATCGCCAATGTAATTTAAGGCTTTGATATATTGATTGTTTGCGATGTGAAAAATAGAACCAAGTTGCATGTCATTTGATGCTATGTATGTCTTTTCCGCATTAGTTTCCATTACAATTTTCTCATATAAGATACTTTTAATCGTATATTGAAAAATTGTTCAATTTATAATTACAATTTTCTCATATAAGATACTTTTAATCATATATTGAATAATTGTTCAATTTACAATTTATGTATAAATTGTTCTTCCAATATGTGCAATCACATTTATTTTGAAATGATAAGAGAGATCAGTATTTGGCATGGCTATGAGAGAGGAAAATGGACATGTTCTAGTTTCAAGGATGCATTAAACTCTAATATGAAAAATAGAACCACGTGTTTCTCGATACTTAATTTTTTTACTCAAGTATGGCTCAATAATCAATTGAACGACGAAGGCTTTCTACCTGGACAAGCTGCTGTCTGATTTAAAAGCCCTGTGACTTCAACATCCTCCACCGAGCCTGCCTTCATTCTACATCCCATTATTCAATATATGTCGTGGTGTTAGTGGAATATTTTATTATGGTCCACATTGTTGCTTTGTTAAATACAACGTCTTAGCCTACTCGCGCCATTTAAGATAATATGCCAAATTATTTGAGTTCAAAGAAGCATGTATTTATCAAAAGCGTAACACGTTAATGTACTCTAATATTAATTCCATTTTACTTACAAAATTTACGAATGAGTATCACTTTGTACTTGGATAACTTGTCAGTATTCCCAATAATCACTGCACAGGTAACATTTATTTATGATAATTATTGCTAGTGTCGTGAACGGATAATCCAACAATCATCCTATACTCAACTCGGAAAATATGACTTGGAACTCATCCAAAGGTTAACCGAGTCAGACTTGAGTATAAAATATTGTCTGATAGCGTAAATCAGCCTAAATGTTATATGACTCCGGGAGCAAAGTGTCCACTAGACCGATAAATACCCATACCCGTTTCGCCTCCACTCCCGAACAACACTATAAATGTAAAAACCAAAGCAAGAAACAATTTGTCAATTACAAACATACACAAAATATTGTTTTACTGATAAAGTTTGGGTCTAACCAATCGAATAACTGATAATTGCTCGAAGCCCCACTTCTTAAACCATCCCTAAAAACATAAAAGCCACATAAACATTTGTTATTTGTTAATGAGATCCCTACACGTAAGCTTAATCAAACAATCTGAGCTGTCCATTTTAAGGTTTTATCATCACCTCCCAGTCTTGTCCGAACCTCATCGCAAAACAATAACAATGGCCGCCGCCGCAGAAGAAGCACGCAACCGTGAAGCTCTCCGGCAAGCCGTCGTGAACACGCTCGAGCGCCGCCTCTTCTACATCCCATCCTTCAAGATCTACCGTGGGGTTGCTGGACTTTATGACTATGGACCACCTGGCTGCGCTGTTAAATCCAATGTCCTAGCGTTCTGGCGTCAGGTTGGCTCATATGTTACTTTTGTCCCAAATTGATTGTCCAGTTTTGAGTTTTTGTTGTTGGGTTTTTACAGTTTGGAGCTAAGTATTTTTGTATATGCTAGTTTTATGATTTTGTCCCAAATTGATTGTCTAGTTTTGAATTATTATTGGGTTTTTACAATTTCGAGCTAAGTATTTTATTGTTTTGGTGGTTGGGTTTTTTACAATTTGGAGCTAAGTATTTTATTGTTTTGGTGGTTGGGTTTTTTTCATTTTGGAATTACATATTGTTTATATATATGTTGTATAGTGTTTTGGGAGCCAACTTATTTTGGTCGTTAGGTTTTTTTTTGTAACCAAATATTTTCGTATATTTGTATAATATTTAGTGAAGATATATCAAAATATTGGTCAATATTTACCGTGCTGTTGCTGGCTTTTATTGACTATAACCCACCTGGTGGCGCTGTTAAATCCAATGTCCTAGCGTTTTGGCGGCAGGTTGGATAATTTTGTCCCAAAATTATTGTCCAATTTTAGATTTTGGTTGTTGGGTTTATACAATTTGGAGTGGAGTATTTTTGTATAGTAATTTTGATTCAAACATGACTACAAATCTTCTTATACTTCCTCCATCCCGATAAAATTGTTTGTTGGGTTTTTACATTTCAGAGTTGAATATTTTTTGTGTAAAATACGAATTGGAGTTTCCATAAATTTCCCATTTGTCACAAATCAAAAGATGGTATCTTTAATGTGATTTAATATTAACATGGTAATTAGTTTCGATTCAGACCCGAATTTATGTGTCAAATAAGGCTACAAAGTTCGTTAATTTTGGTCAGTTTTGAATTTTGATTGTTGGGTTTTACATTTTGGAAACATTGTTGTATATGTTTTATAATATATAGTGAAAATATATTAAATGATACTCCATAGTATTTTACTCTAATTTATACTATTAACATGGTAATTTTGATTCAAACCTTGATAATTTTGATTCAAACCAAAAGTGTGTGTGTCATTCAGGCTACAAAGTTTATTAATTTTGTTGTTAATTTTGACAATGGGAGGTGTATTAATTTTAGGTTTCCATTAGGTTACTCTGATATTTCAATGTGTTGTTACATTTGAGAGGAATTATAAATTTGACATTTAAATTGGAAAGTAGGTAGTATTCATTTGCCACAATTTTGTTAGTGATTTAGTTCTCTGTCGGTTTTAATTTGAATGAGCTTGATGATTTTGATTGGTCAACGAACTTTGTTTAGAAGGTTGTGAGTTGTGACTAAATTAACTTGCATCGTATACTAAAATAACAAAACTAACTAGAGTTTCGGATTTAAGATTAGCATGTTAAAAATAAATAAATAACCTAGCTTGTTTTATTGAAATAGGGGGAGTAGTTGTTTTCGGTTTCGTCAAATTGAATGTTCTGAATCATACCGTTGCTGGTATATGACATGATTCTTGCTTAATGTTGGAACTTCCGTTCTTTTGAAGTTGTCATGTATATCATACACGATTACAGTTTTTTTTTTTAATCTAACATACGAATGTCAAATCCCTGTAAGGGGTTGCTGAAAAAATCAGTTGTGAGGTCCTCGTTTCAGTTCATCCTGCTATCATGTTTATTTCTGGAAAGTGCCATCATTTTGGCTTGGTTGTTATTGTTCATTACCATAGCTTCTGGTTGACCTCATGTGATTGTTTATGATAATGTGCATTTTATAAGAATACATATATTTTTTTGTCTGCTGACGTATCAATTATATTATTCAGCATTTTGTTCTGGAAGAGAACATGCTGGAGGTTGATTGTCCATGTGTTACTCCGGAAGTTGTGCTCAAGGCTTCTGGTCACGTTGAGAAGTTCACTGATCTTATGGTGAAGGATGAAAAGACTGGAACCTGCTTTCGTGCTGATCATCTAGTCAAGGATTTCTGCAAAGAGAAGGTTGAGAAAGATCCTAACCTTCCAGCAGAGAAGGCAGCAGAGTATAAGCATGTTCTTGCAGTCCTAGATGACCTTTTACCTGAAGAATTAGGGGCGAAGATCAATGAATATGGCATTACTGCTCCAGATACCAATAATTCTCTCTCAGCCCCATATCCATTTAATTTAATGTTTCAAACCTCGATTGGACCTTCTGGTTTGACTCCTGGGTAAGCTTTCTTATACTTAAATTATACTAGAACTTGCCAACCCACTTTTTGAACTCATAACCATTCCTTAGCATTAATTTGTAATCTCTGGCAGTTACATGCGCCCTGAGACAGCTCAAGGGATTTTTGTGAATTTCAAGGACTTGTACTACTACAATGGAAATAAGCTCCCATTTGCTGCTGCACAAATTGGTCAGGCTTTTAGGAATGAGGTATGGACCTACATCTTATTGAGAAACTCTCTGTCGGTCAAATAATGTGAAACCGATCATCTTTTAGCAGCAGAAAAAGATATTTAACTGAATTGGATATTTAACTGAATTGGATATTCCTATCTTACATAATGGAATTTCATGCAACTTAAACTGTTGTCCGGCAATGGATAAAACTCAGTTTTGTCATTGTATTTAATTGACTTCCACGCTAAGGTGTCTCCCTTGAGAGTGCGGAATTATTGAGATTGAGCATTTTGTGGATCCTGAAGACAAATCTCATCCAAAATTTTCGGATGTTGCAAAGCTAGAGATTCTGATGTTCCCGAGGGAAGATCAGGCGTCTGGAAAATCAGAAACTAAAATGGCTTTGGGTCAAGCAGTTTCTGAGGTTTGGTTAGGGGCTAACACATTTACTTCTCATTATTTACTTGAGTAAAGTTTTATTGCAACTTTTTTGTCATTTATTTCTCAGGGAACTGTCAACAATGAGACACTTGGGTACTTCATAGGACGAGTTTATCTGTTCTTAACTTCTCTTGGTATCAACAATAAAAAATTAAGATTTCGTCAACATCTTGCTAATGAAATGGCTCACTATGCTGCTGATTGTTGGGATGCTGAGATAGAGTGTTCTTATGGGTGGATTGAGTGTGTTGGCATTGCTGATCGATCTGCATTTGACTTGAATGCTCACACAGTGAGATTTATTTGGTTCTTATCTGAATGAAAACTTGAACTGGAATTAGAACAATAACTTGGATTAGTAAAATATTATTTCCATTCATCCACAGGATAAAAGTGGAGTACCCCTTGTGGCGCATGAAAAATATGCAGAACCCAAAGAAGTCGAGGTTTCCTGCTCTCTATGAGCTGTTTCAAGTTTCTATACTAATTTGGACTTTTTTTTTACTCATCTTTCTTCTATTTCATCCAGAAACTTGTCATAGCTACGGTGAAGAAGGAACTGGGCTTGGCATTCAAGGGTTCCCAAAAGAAGATTGTTGAAGCGTTGGAGGTAGATCCCTTATCATATAAAATGTTACAAAATCGTTTGTTATTATTATTTATGTGCAGTACAGAATAGAAATCTCTCATTTCTTCTCTCCTTCTTTGGGCAAAAAGGAATTCCTTTAAGCAGGATTGTTCTTTGTAGGATGGTGTAGTTGTATAATAACTCTTTAAAATTCTTAAGATAGATATAATCGATATAATTAAGTATTTAACTTGTAATGAGATTGCTATTTCTTTCTGGAAAGGGTTACCAAAGATTACTTCATAAGATGATTATAGATGTATTGAATAGTTATAATCTCCCCGAGCCAACTGTTCCTAGTGTTTTTGTACAAGATGGTAGGGAGATGTTTATTTATGATATGATGTACGCTTTGATTTGCTATTGTACATAGGCTATGGGGGAAAAAGAAGCTATGGAGATGAAAGAAATCCTGGAGACGAAGGGGGAGGCAGAATTTCAGGTCTGCACTCTCGACAAGGCTGTCATCATAAAGAAGAACATGGTATCAATTTCCAAGGAGAAAAAGAAAGAACATCAGAGAGTTTTTACACCATCAGTAATTGAGCCATCTTTTGGTATTGGGAGGATTATTTATTGCCTATACGAGCATACTTTCGACTCCAGGCCTAGTAAAGATGGGGATGAACAATTGAACTTTTTCCGTTTTCCTCCATTGGTGGCACCTATCAAGTGCACTGTCTTTCCACTGGTTCAAACTCAAGAGTATGAGGATGTTGCCAAAAGCATTTCCAAGTCATTGGCTGCTGCTGGCCTCTCGTACAAGATTGATATAACAGGTGAGATTCTCTGGACAACTACCCCCCATTCTTCCTTTCATGCATGAACAGGGTCAAACTTAAATGTGTGTGCTTGTTGATTGCTGTATAAATGTGCTTTAAGTAATTAACTAACCATAAAAATTATGAGTTATTTTGCACTTCACTCTTGGGTAAATTCGGAAACAGCCTCCCTGTTCTCTCAGGGGTAAGGCTGCATACTATCCGACCCCCTTACCTCGCTTAGGCGGGAGCTCTCTTCAGAGGCATTGGAGCATGTTAATGTAATTTGTGCTGGCATTTAGCCAATTATGTTCAAGATTTTTGTGGCCACTATTAAGTGTCTTATTTTCTCCTTCATTTTTGCGCAAGATAGTCATAGGTAACTTCTCAATATGATAGTCATAGTCTCATAGATTGTCCACTTTTGCTTAAATAGTCATATATCAGGAATGGAGGGACCTGATATACTCAGGAATGGCTTGGTGCAAGATTATTACTTATGAAATTGTGCTCATGCAGGTACTACAATAGGGAAGAAATATGCAAGAACAGATGAACTGGGGGTGCCTTTTGCCATAACAGTGGATTCAACTTCTTCAGTGACTGTGCGTGAGAGAGACAGTAAGCAGCAGATTCGCGTCAATGTGGATGAAGTGGCATCTGTGATTAAAGAGATCGCTGATGGGCAGAGCACATGGGGCGACGTTCAGTGGCGATATCCTACTCATTCATCTTGATCATGCCGGACAATTATGTTGAAAGAGGTCACTATAACTAGCTCTTCGTAGCTTTTAAGATATTCCATATTGTGACTATCAAATAGATAATAGATGTTCACTCTGACGCTACTTCGATAAACTTACACAAACTTTGCAAGATGGAAGTACTTGTAACAATTTTTTTCTGAATTTAGTTTTTTGTCGACTCGTTGGTTGACCTTGTTACGTTTTTGAGATTATATGAAATGAACTAAAGTTTATGGGTTTAAACAGAGGTAATCACCCAACGTAGGGGTGAATGAAGACGGTGTATTCATATATGTTGGAGTAAACAAGGATTCTTTCATAGTTGGCATGCTACATTTGCATTGTTCATGATTAGTAACAGAAGGGGCGGACATATATATATATGGTGTGCCTAACCAATTAGTAACATGACATGCAAAAAATGGGGGTCCCCAATCAAAATTTTACCCAGAAGCTATATTATACCAAAATATTCATACTAGATGGGATGAGTAAAAGTTTGTATGGTGTATACATAACATGCAAAAAAATGGAATGAATTACAGATGAATAATACTCCTATAAGACATTGACAGATGAATAATATAAGACATACTAAGATTCGAGTCAATTACGTTGAAGGGTAAAAATTACAACATAAGAAATTCTGACAAAACAAAAAAATCTTGCAAACTTCATGATATGTAAGCACAGAGATCTGTTAAAGTAATAATTTACTTTTTTTATAATTTATTTGACTTAAAGTACAAAGGCAACCTAACGTTTCAAACAACATAAAATAGTTTAATTTCCCTTTTTGTGAAGTAATTTCACCTCAATTATATAATAGGACCAAGTTGAGAGCGATAAAGAGTGGAGTTCATTATTCTTTAATATTTTGGTTCATTTAAGAACTAATTCTTAACTTTATGAATAATAATACAGAGCATTATACCATCCATAATGGATAGATTGAATAAATAATTCAACAGCCAATTTAATACAATGGACTTGTTGAATAAAATATTTAATCTAAGTGATTAAATTGATGTAATATTTTTAAACACGTCAATTTTAATAATGGCCATGGTAACAAATTCAACACTCTAATCTCTATTATGGAAATGTTGAAAAATTGAAGGCGTGATTTGAAGGACATTAATTTTATTAAACAAAACCATTATAGAAACAGAAAATTTTAAATGAAGCAGCAATTATTATAATAAGAGAAAAGATTGAATATTAAATCAAAAAAGCGATATCAATATTACGACTATCAGATACTGTTGGATATCAAATCCCCATTTTTAAATTTATGATATTTCTAAAATTCAGTCTCATCAAATGAACCAATAGACAAGCTTGTAATGCTAGGTGTTGTCTCTAACTCCATGACCAGTGTCCTTGACCTGTATTGATGAGCTACTGACGCGTGTATTCTCTGCATGCTCTTTGTTTTATTCTTAATAAAAACACAATTCAATGATCTGCAAACTTAATTGATTATAGTATTCATCAAGAACATCCACCAAATAATTCAGAAAATTAGTTTGCTTTAATTTGTAGTAATATACACTGTTGAGATATTCATGGCTTTCAGGTCACTGGTAAGTTAACATTAATAAATCTGAATACCAGTTTAAAACAATATTGGGGGATTATCTACAAATTAATTTCTTGATGAGTTGTATACTCACTTCATGTTTATGTAACTAATTTCTTAAATTATATACTCACTTCTTGTTTATGTAACTAATTTGTTAAGTTATATACTCCACTTAACAGAATCATTGGAGAAATTATATACTCACTAATTTGTTAAGTTATATAACAGAATCATTGGAGAAATATGATGAGCCGTTTAGGAGAAAGCTCATCAAGAAGTACTTATGCAACATCAACCATCCCAAAAATGAAGCCTAATGATACTCATATTCAACACCCTGACACTAAGCCCAGGTAAACTTTTTGATTTTCGTTCTTTTGGTGATGTTTTTTCGTTTGTCATGGACACTCATTTTATATTCTCTATTCTCTGCTTCTCGAATTTAATGGAATATATAAAACGATTATAACTGCTAACAATTTAAATAAACAATCAGAATAGACACGTAAAAAATAAGAGAATAAAACGAATAGAGTAGAATAAATTTTTATTATAAATTGTAAATTGTAAATTTTATTGCTTCATATTCAATATTTGAATATATTATGTTGGCTTCCATTTATACGCTTTCCAAGATATAATATATATACAATACATACTAGATAACTCAGGTAACGTCCCACTCCTCTACCGGCCGGCCCCTGAAGTTAATATCATCAATCAAAATACTTACCCAAACAATTAATTTCATAACTCTCAAGATAATATTTGTGTTAAACTCAAAACGTGATATATATATATATATATATATATATATATATATATATATATATATATATATATAATGTGATCAAAATACACAACACCTCCGACAAAAAAAAATCTACAAAAGACGAGGATCCGTATGATAACTGCCTTCCTGCTTGGCCACAAAAGCGTGATGCCACACAAACGCCTCCTTTTACTATAAAAATTATACCCTGGTTCCCAAATAAAATCCCCAACAAAGTGGAAAGTGGAAGCGGGTGAGTCGAAAATCTAAACATAACTAATCACACATATATATGCACATATAAATATATAGCGTCTCAACAATGTAATAGAACTCCATCTCCTCAACAATCAATAATACCCACTAACATAATCATATCAAATAATTCAATAACAAATTCATTTATACACGAAGCCAATAACATCCATAACATCCAAGATATCACAATAAAGAGTCTACTCCTTCCTTCCCATCCCATCCCACAGAGACGAGAAGAGAAAAAGAAAACGACGTGCCACCGGCTTGAATACCCAACGAGGACGTAAAATAATATTACTCGCTGTTTCTACCCTCAAAGAAGATATGGGACCGCTTACCTCAGCTTGCTTACTCTCCAAAGAACGGGGAAACAACTCAACTGCAGTGAGAAGCACTAATTTAACTTTACTCAGAGTTCAACAACAATTACATCAACTATCATCCCATCATATATCACAACTCGATATCACAACTGATCATATCACAATACTCAACATCACAAGTCTCAATATCACATATATAACTCATCTTAAGAAACTTATACAACTTACATATACACAATATATATAAAAAAAGCTAGTCAAGTTGATATAAATATTCACCCTCAAGCCACGACAAATATTCAATTTTACTCTCAAGCAACTATCGACATCTACACCTAAACCTAAAGAACATAATAATAATAATTACTTTTACTTTAGTAAGTTCAACTAACAACCTCGAATTAGATTGGTGAACTAATTTCAGAAATTTTATTTCATTTTATAACATATTACTATACTTCCATTTTTAACTTTTATTTATATTCAAACTTCAAATTATATTAATTATAATAAGAATCTAAATTGAATACTACTATCCAAAAAATCGATTACATAATTAACTACAAACGAATTTTATAATTTAGTTTTATGTAAGGGCTTATAAATAATCAATTTATTACTTTACTTCAACAAGAATTCAACAAGAATTTAATTAGATAACTTTGTCGCCCCATAATCGTCATATTTCCTTATGTTTTGAAAGTCCATCTTGAAACTATTAAATATGAACTTCAGTTATCATTTATAGACGAGTTTAGCTAATGAAAGTAAGTTGACATAGTTATAACTAGTTATATAACCAATAAAATGAAATAGTTGTATCTTTCCTTTTTAAACTCATAAAACCTGTGAAGGGTACGATTTAAGGTAGACAGAAGATGTTAAGATTTAGTATCCATACCTCTTTAGCGGGCTTAAGGTTAGTAGTGTGTGTATGTTTAAGGTTAGTAGTGTGTGTATGTTTTAAATTTCAAGGATGAAATTTTTTAAGTTAGTAGGTGATTGAATAACTAAATTTTGATTCAAGTAATAATTAAATATTGCTCTCCTTAAACAAATCTTCGAACTATACAAATGTATACTCATAGTACTCTATTTTCACTTCTAGTTAAGAAAAGGAAACGACACCTCGTGCTTGACACTTATACTTGCTTTCTCGGAACACCTCTGCTTGCTTAGTTACTCAAGGCCAGTAACCCTATTTACTAATAATAAAATCCTCCCTCCTCATCAACAAGAATTACAAATCTTTCTTTCTCTTTCCTCTCCTCCTATTTTTCCAAATTTTTCTTTCATTTGGTGCTTATTCTCTTCTTAAATCATACTCCTAAAGTTTCTAACAAGTTTCAAGAAGGAAAAAAGGTATAACTATTTCATTTTATTGGTTATAGAACTAGTTATAACTATGCCGGGTTATTTTAATTACAACTCTCACGCCATAAATGATATTAGAGTTCATATTTAATAGCTTTAAGATGGTTCAAACATAAGTATGTTAATTATAGGCTTACAAAGTTATCTAATTAAATTTTATGAAGTTGTCAAGAAAAGAGTAAATTGATTGTTTATAATATACATAAACTAAATTATGTAATCAAGGGTTAGTTTTGGCTTAATTGTAATGGGATTTTGGATAGTAGTATTCAATTTAGATTCTTGATATAATTAATATAGTTTAGAGTTTGATATAAACAAAAGTTAAAATCGGGTATAGTAATATATTATAAAACGGGATAAAATTTCATGTCTGAGTAGTCTACCAATCTAGTTTAGGTTGTTAGTTAGTTATTAAAGTAAAAGTAATTGTTATTATTATGTTATGTTCTTTTAGGGTATGATATTGAGTAGTTAAGCTCGGTATAAAAGTTGGGAATATTTGTCGTGGTTCGAAAAGTAGTATACCTTCATATATATCAAGTATATGTAAGTTGTATAGTTTTTACTAGACGAGTTATAGCATATGATATCGGTGACTCAAGTGATGTTGAATATCTGCGGATATTTTGGAGTTGTGATATATGGATGACGGGATGACGGTTGACGTGGATTTGTTGCTGGAAATCTAGTCCTAACTTGGTACTTCCAGTTAGAAGTTATTCCCCGCTTTGGTCGGAGTGTGGCTAAAATCTATCTTTATATCTCATTTTGTTGGCAGAAGCGCTTGTTGAGCAGTAAGCAATCTAGTAATACTATTTTGTCCCTTGCTTACTGGAGTAGAAGCAACGAGACGCTGCTTTCTTTTTATCCTATGGAAAGTGAGTAATTTCATGTGGTCCCGAGTATAGCTTATTGTTGCTTGTGTGATATATAATCGGACGTTATTGACTGTGTATGATAGTTTTTATTCATTGATTATTTGATATGATTATGCTAGCGGATATAATTGATTATTCGAGAGATGGATTCTATTATATCAGTTTTAGACTATATGCTTACATATTTATTATACGCAGATTAGTTATGTTTCGTTATGTGGATATTCATCGAAGCCAACTCGCCTCTTTGTCTGGGGACCCCTCTAATTTTTATGGGCCAGTTGATACGTCGCGTGGCTTCACCTTTTGTCGCGAGGAGTTGATTGGTCATCTTAGGTACGGGCCAAGTGCTAGATATCCTCAACAGCCTCTTCTCGATCCTCATTTTTGTAGCATTTTGTCGGAGGTGTCAGGTATTTCTGGACGGGGATTATATATATATATATATATATATATATATATATATATACATAATGCTTTTGAGGTTGATATAAATGTTGTCTTGTAGACTTCATGAGATTAATTGTTCTAGATTTTTGCTTGTATTATTCGTGTTTCGAGGTATGATTATATGTTTGGATGATGTATTTTAGCATCAGATACTAGTTCATCCCGATGGATTGAAGTATATACTCATATTATTATGAATTGAAGTCTTTTAGGTTTCTATCCATCGACATGACGTAGGAAAACCAAAGTGTCGACCGGGCGTCAGTTACAACTTGGTAAATAGATAGTTTACTTTCTTCTTAATCAAGCTCTCTCTTGTTTAGCAAGCTATCTCTTTCTTGCTAAACAAGACGACTTGGTTGATTGATGTTTCGCAGATCCATAACTCTCGATGTCTAATCAATGTTAACAAGAATATGCCTCTAAAACTTTTATTAGGAAAAATCCATTTTGGGACAAATCACCTATGCATATTTGTAATATATGCATAAATGCTGCCTCAGCTTAAAAACCTTAATGATTAAAAAAAAGAAGAAGAGTATAACGCTGGGCATTTCCAGTAACTTTGGGACAAATTCACCGAGGCATATTTGTAATATATGCATAAAATGTTGCCTCATTAAAACCTTAATGATTAAAAAAAGAAGAAATATATAACGCTATATTATAATTTCATACTGCGACCACATCACTTGACATTTCTAGTCGACGTAGTTTCATACTTTTGGATAACTTCTCGAATGTTGAGGTAGAGGTGATTTAGTGATAATATCTACTATAGGAGAACAGATTTTATTGCTTGATATTCAACACATTATAAGGTGCCTATTTATAGGCTTCAAGATATAATACATATATAATACATATGGTATAACTTGATAAACAAATAGTCTACTTTCTTCCTAATCAAGTTATCTCTTATTTAGCAAGCTATCTTTTTCTTGTTAAACAAGACGACTTGGTTGATTGATAAGTCAAGAGATCCATTATTTTCATAACTCTCTCATTGGATGTCTAAGCAACAATAATATGTCTTGTTAAAATTTTACTAGAAAAATTCATTTTGGGACAAAACTTCACCGGAGTGCATATCTGTAATATACGCATAAAATGTTGTCTCATTAAAACCTTAATGATTAAGGAGAAAGAGTATAAGCACGTACTAATTCTCTCTCATGATCTCTCGTGACCACATCACTTGATATTTTAAATCGACGTAGTTTCACACTTTTGGATAACTTCTCGAATCTTGAGGTATGGGTGATTTAGTGATAATATCTACTAGATTTATGAAATGAGCGAATTTGTTAAAAATCGGTTTCACCATTCTTTTGAAGATTATGGGTAGAGAAGAAAATCAATATATTTTGTTCTATCTCCTTTGATATGTCATTCATTTTACTATGCAACACATCTACAATTATCGTCATAAAGATCGTCAGGACCAACTTTCATATGATAAATCACAAGTAATATGGATCTGCTGGATCATATTCCTCAACCAAACACATCCACGAGTGTTGATGATTTTGTTGATCTAGTTTGTTTCATACATCACCATGAAATACATAACTACTAATAAATAAACAGTGATCTTCCAATATAGATCATATAACTATTATGCATCCCATAATCAATTGTGTATAAATTGAATATATTCTACTGGAACAATTTTATATCTCTTATATATTTAACTTCATTTCAATGCATCTGTGTTGATATTTCCTCGTAATATATATCACTACTTCAATAATACTTATATATGATATTTCAGGATCAAATAATTCTTTTTGTACTTTCTCTTGGCATTAATGAGTCATTGTTCATATCTGGTGATATTATAATTGTTGGGGTACTGAATGTGACTTATCAACGATATTTTATCTCAAATTCATTCTTCAAGAAGTTTACAACTCTTGAAAGCTCTTCAGGAGTTCTAATAATGTTTAAGTCATAAATATAAATTGTCATGTACTTTTCTTCCGATATTTACATGTAAATATGACGCCATGTAAGAATGATAACCATCTTTGGTTAAATAGTCACTAGGATTTGGAACAAAATATAGTGAAATAAAAGATTATATTTCTCTTTAGATATGCTTCAAGTAATTGTCTCATTAAAAACCTTACCAAGAAAATCCAGTGGGAAAAAACTTAGTGAAGGGAAAAAGAGTACAATGCATATCGTATCTCCCCTTGATGAGATCATCATTCTATATCATATCTCCCCCTGATGAGATCACCAGTTTAAATTATTCAAGTAGAATATTCAAATAATGTAGCATTTGTCAATATTGCATGATTATGCAATCATGTATCAATCATGTAGTAAGATATACATTAGAATTGGTACTTCAAGATCAAGTTCATGTCTTCCGGAAAAGATACTAAATTATCTCTTATGAATGTCATTTAATTGAGAACTCTATAGGAGTATGAATTTATTTTATAATTACATGCACAATTGGCTTGTATATACCTTTATAAGGCATTTGATTCCAAATCTAATTATAAACATCGTGTTTAACAACTGAGAACTCTACAAGAGTTCTTGTACTAACTTATTCATGATAATTTATTCAACTTAGAACTCTTCTAGAGACTTCTAGAGAACTCTTCTAGAGTCTCTAGAAACTATAATCGAATCTCTATAATATCATGAATATTTAGATTCTCAATAATAACTAATCAACAATAAAAATATATAAGATCAATGTCAACTTATTAAATAATTCAAATGTATCATACCATGTAATATGTAAACAAATATATTATACAATCACATAGGGCATAATATAAATACAAAGTTAAACGTGTATGACATACTATTGGTACACTTGTATATCCATGTGATACTGAATAAAATGATAATGTAAATAAATGTCTAATAATGCAGTTCGAACTTGTAATCCATCTTCCGGATGACTTTAAATATTCAAATATTTTCACTTTAACTCAATCGAGTTAAGTTCCCTGGGATACAGATTTGTGCTTCAGGCATCATAACTCTTTCTACATGTATACTCAATCCTTATACATGTATTCACGTATACGTATTTCTCAGCATGCTATATTATACGTCATATACGCATATCAAGAGGCTATATTTTATTGCTACCAAACATATATAATTTCGATACCCTCCATCACAAAGTGTATGTGACACTTTATAATTCAGTTAGTGCTTTCGGGTACAAATCTTTTGTGATAAATCTTATTTCAGTTATTTGCACATATACCCAATATATACTGTAGTAGTATCATATTTGATTAGACTTCGGGTCTAAATTTCTCACTTATATAGTGAGTTTCGTTAGACTGTACTGGTATATATTTCACTAGTATCATATTTCATTAGACTTCGAGTCTAAATTTCTCACTTATATAGTGAGTTTCGTTTACTCTTAATTGCGTCTTTTCTCTTTGGTCATTCATAAATATATTTATATACAAAACAAGGAGACTTGGTTGACAAGTCCAGACATCCATTATTTCTATAATACTCCCCCTTGGATGTCTAATCAACAAGAATATGCCTCGTTAAAACCTTACTAGGAAAATTCGTTTTGGGACAAAACCATGATCAAGGAAAAAGAGTACAACGCGTACTAACTTACCCTCATGAACACATCACTTGACATTTTTATACTAGTGTTCAGTATTAGATGCAAGCTATCTATATAAACAATAATAGTTTGTATTTTTAAATCAACTGCTCTATTAGACCAATATGATCCAAAGTATAGTCAAAATCATACTAGTTGCTACTCTTTTTTTTTAGGATCAAAATGCCACCTTCTCTAATCATGTTGATAACGTGTTATAAATATAACTAATAACAATGTAAATAGACGGAAAGAATAAGAGAATATGAGGAGAATAGATTTTATTGCTTGATATTCAATACATTACAAGGATATCTATTTATAGGCTTCAAGATACAATACATATGGTATAACTTGGTAAGCAATACATAATGGTATAACTTGGTAAACAAGTAGCCTAATTTCGTCTTAATAAAGTTATTTCTTTCTTGCTAAACAAGACGACTTAAAGACATCCATTATTTCCATAACAGATTCATTACACTACTATTTATGTTTTTTTTTATCTATTGTATGAATTACTCCGTAGTAAATAGTGTTCACACTCCAGTTGGGTCAATTCGCAACTCTCTTTAAAAACATTGACGACCCCTTAACCTGCTTAGGCCGGAAACTACTATTCAAAGATATCAACATATGTTAATGTAACATGATTTTTAGTAATAACTTCAAAATTACTGTTGTTGATAAATAAATTAGTCATGTTTGTTCCAAATAATTACTTTAATATTCTCTCAAAAAAATTATAAATAATGAGTAATATATATTTAATATTCAAAATTGAATATGAGTTGGTGCTTGTGTGTATGTACTATCTAAGTGTATAAATATTTGGGAGTTAATCGAACAGAATATATAGTCTAGTTGGAAAGGCTCTTTAATTTTCTAGTGACGATGAAGGTTCGAAACTTAATCTCATTGCCAATTATTAAAAAGAAAAAAGTGTACAAATATTTGGATGTCCTATGATATTTATAGGAATGGGAAATTTATAGCTATGAATTATTGTTGCAAATAAATTGGAATTGAGGTAGTATTAATATGGCTCGTTAGATTTGCTGCCCAACAATGTTCTCTCCTGAAATAGAAATAAATGAAAGCACTAGTTAAAAGTGGCCCACTATATAAATTTATAATTGATTTTTATTTAGTTAACTATCTTTACGAGACATGTTCATATTTATTAATTACTCTGTGATATAATATGACAGACATACAAAGATGGATCATCTACCAGTATATGTGGCAATTGGGATGATAATGCTGTCTGTAGGATTTGGAATACACACCATAATGCAGCAGACCGCTCGAGCACCTAATGTATCCGTGAAAAAATCGAGAAGGGGAACCATCCCAGAGGTCGAGGAGCCGGAGACCGTCACGAGGGACTCCGAGAGGTTTCTTAGCAAGTCTTGGTTTAGGCAGTTGGCTCATGTCCAAGATTTTGATCGCGAGGAGGTCATGCCTGACCCTATTCGAGGTGATGCCTATGCTGCCAGGTGATGGATTTAGTATTTCATCTGTTGCAACTCTTTTATTGAAGAAGTTGCTGAAGTTTTGTTAATTTTGTGTAGTGATAAAGGGAAGGCTCGAGCTGTGACCTTGAAGGATGTTGGGGTTGATCCTAAGGTTCAATAGTGGATGTGGATAGAGATAAGTTTAGAGATTGAGATCGTTTGTTTCATTTTATGTATCAATTTATGACACCTTAGTAATAGAAGAAGTACATGTTTCCATAATTAAGGATTCGGTCTTTGCTATAATACTATCTCAACATGAAAGTGTTCATGTGAATGTGTCGGAATTGGGGACATGTGATTTCGGACCAACAAGTCTCAAGTACTATTATGACTTTATGGTGGTACTCTTTGCTTTTATGACTTTTGTAATTGTAATTGCTAGAAAGATTTTATTATTTATAATGTATGCGGTTCAATATAATAAAATTAACTTTTGGAAAATCTATTTATCCAAATTGATTGAGGGTCAGATTATCGATCTATATGGATTATTTGGCCCTTGAATCTTGGACTTGAAGTTGATGTAGTTTTGAATTTGAAGTCTTGATTTGGGCATTTATTTGTGGGTACGGATTTGTCTTCGATCGTATGTGATGCGAGTTGGTTGGATTTTATATTTCGATTTGAGATGCGAGGCAGGATAGGAGTCTTAGATTGGGACAGGAATAGAGAGAGCAGTGCTTGAGAGCAATCTTTGACTTGAATATGGTCAATTGAATATGGTCAGGTCGGAGGCATGGCAGCCGTATATTCGTATGTCTTTCGATCTTGATGTTTGTCTTTTAGACTTGAGTCGTGAAATTTAGACTTGATTTGGCTAGCTTCTTACATGTAGTTAGAGTGCTTTGCTTCGGCTTGATCTTTGTCTATTGGGCGGGTCGAGATGCTAATAGTTCTTGTGTTATCTGTGTGGATATATTGATTATTCTTTGTCGAGGATATTTTAGCAGGTTTACTTCGTGTTTTCTAATATAAATAGAAAGGGCTATCACGGCTTATATTTTGCATATGATTTATTATAGAGGTTTTTTGAACCTTAATCTGTGATTTAATTTATGAGATTTGAGTGATCAGTTAGAAGTGATTTTTGAGGTTTGATCACAGGGGAAATTTTGTTGATGTTGATGGAGATGAAGAATTTTTGTTTTTAGGCGCCTATTTTGGTGATGGAGATGAAGAATTTTTGGTGATGGAGTTGAAGGTGTGTTCTTTTTCATTCTTTAATTTAGGCATCCATTTGGTTTTATAGGTTAAAGATTTATGTGTTTTTTTTTTTTGATGATGGTGTTTTCGCGAGAAAAGCGACAATCTTGAATTTCTATGAAGAAATAGAGTTGTTCTTACGCTAAATTCTCAATCTTGAATTCTATGAAAATAGAGATTTAACATGCTAAATTCTCACGGAAGTTTTTGTTATATTTTAGGATAAAATTTCGAACGAAGGGGGGTTTATATAGGCTTTCGGGCTCTCTTCTGATTGGTTGATCCATGATTATCAAGTTTTTTGATTTTTTAGTTGAATTTTTGAAGCGAGATTTGGTGAGTCGAATTTTATGGGAGTACTTTGTCCTACTCAAGCATATGGGGCGCCTATTATCATGAGCGGGGAGCGTTCAGTTCTTTTTTTTTAGATTAGCTTAGCGTTGCATATCCCCGACTCTCTTGATGCCCGACTTTAAAAGATTCTTTACAGAGTATTTATTTTAAGCGAAATTTAAGACTTCTTTTTAGGCCAAATAGTCGAAATATTTGTAGCCCTAATTTTAATTGACATTTAATTCGAGAGGCTATTTTCTCGGGAACCCTCGTTTGAATTGAATTTTAGGGTTAATTAATGTATAAAATCCTAATTTCGACTTCGATTAATGTCAGGGGCTTAATTCCCGGGAACCCTTACTATTTTAGCACGTGTTCGGTTTTTATTGGATTTTGAGTCGAAGCCCTAATCGCCAAGTTAACTCGTTCGATCACTTTTTATTTAATTGATTTCACAGATTAAAAGAATCTAATTAATTAAAATTAATTAATTAATTTTCATTTATGCACAAAGGCCTCCTTGAGGCCCCGGGACACGTACTTGGTAAGTGTCGGGAGTTCATTTCGAGGCAATCTTTAATGCAGCATTAATTTGGTACCACGTTGTACTACACTGAACTTGCATTTATTGTCATGCGATAATTAAGCTCAGATTAATCGAAAATCTGGCATTAGTTTCATTTCTAGAAATATATTCCATATATTGGGAATTTAATTCTAGTCGACATGAATTTAAGTCATGGCGAATACTTAATGAAGTTAGCTCTAATCTCATGTGGATTTAGAATTAACTTCATGTGTTTTCAAAATTAATCTTCAAATCCTTTAAGGATATGTTGAAAATTAATTCGGGATAGTCTTAACATGAATTTAAGTCATGTTAATTTTATGGCTAATTAATTTTGACCTCCTATGGCTCTAAAATCATTTTCATATTTTTTGGAATTTTTTCGAATTTTTCGGAATTTTGCGGGCATTTATTTGGATTTTTGCATAGCGAAACGAAGATTTTATCCGAGTAAAAAACAAACCTCGGACCCGACACACTAGTATTTAGTCAAACCATCACAAGGGTGAGGAGGTGACATTTTGCTTTTATGGTAACATCGGAGTTCTTTGATTCTGTATTCCATTTTGTTCTATTACCGCTAGCATCATCCTTCTAAGGTAATAAAGTGAGATTAGGAAGCCAACATGAACTTCCGAGCTACATGAAAATTTCGGACACCCTTATTTGGTAGGGTAGTGACCGAAATTTCCCATGTATTTGTATGAGAATTGATTTTTTTTTGGCAATTTGTGCTTTACTTGGTGACCAAGTTTCTTTATTTCCATAATCTTTCACCACTTTACAATACATATAAGGATTTTCACCAAATTGGAGACAACTTCTTGGCCCCTCTTGAATTTCGGCGTCGATGGATGAGAAGGATAATTTTTTTGTCTTTTTAATAGCTTTCTTACTTATCTTAAACTATTTGTGTCATAATTTTGGTTTCTTTTTGTGTAGTATCTCAAAGTTGGTGACATTCTTGATTTGGATTTTGAAGCTTCTTTTATTAAGTAAACCTTCTTATCCTTCTCATTATGTGTTCATGTCGTAGAATGTAGCTTAATGATGCCATAATATGATTTAATTCCATGTTAATACTCAAGAATAATCATGAAATTGAGCATTGTATGATTTAAATTTGTTGCTGAAATTTCCAACACACTGTTTTGAACTTTGTGAATTTTTCCTGCTTCGTTACTTATCGGAATATCATGAAATCCAAGTGAGTGATTCTCCTATGAATGTAGAGTATCCCAAAATATTCCCTTAATTTTTGAAAATTCGTAGATAGGCTCCGTAATATGTTTTTCATAGCTGCCTCGTTTTTTTAGTACCTTGTATTAAAGTTGCGATTGCGAATGCGAATGCCTCGTTTATCCGTTCAGAACGATCCACGTATCAAATCTAAGGTATCGAAGAGGTAGAAATTTTGGCATTCGTCTCTTCGTGGATCGTCTAGACGCTACGCCGAATCAATCATGATATGCTTGGCCGAGAAAACCACGATTCTTGACGTAGAACTTTAAAATCTATCTGCTCGTTTATTGGAATTCACGATGATCAGCTACGAAGGTCTTTGAGTTTTCTTTTATGCATTGTAGGGCTAAAGATTTTGTGTGTTAGCCTACTATGCTGAAATCCCTTCGGGGGCAGTAGCACCCTTTATTTGTCTTCGATGCTTGTTTTATTTTTGCCAGGTTGTTTGAGTTTGAGGGACGTGGTTTGCTCTTGGATGTCTCCAATTCATGGAGTATCATACCAAGGCGTAATGGGTATATTGAAATACATCTCCCTTGAATGGCTTTGTTTTATTTGCATTGAAGTTCCTTTAATTAGGATTTTTTTAGCATCCATGTTCATCCCTTATCCCATTCTCACTTGTTCTTTTGTTTTAACATGATCTTGAGTTAGACATGGGAGAAAGTGCAAGTCTATTTCATTCTTAACTTTTCTTGTAACCCCCGTGCATGAGTTCTTTTCTTGTGGCCACGATCGTGAGCCGGGGATAGCCGTGTGAGTAGTATCTCATTAGAAAGCTCGCTATGGTTGTTCTGCCTACATTTGTACAAACGACCGTACAATCTTGCTTGATGGAATGCGATTATTGTGACTAGGATCTCGAATTAGCTAGCTTATGATTGACTTAAATCTCACGGAGTATCCATAGCCCGGTTGTTGCTACTGGATAGTGTATGACTTCTAGTCCTAGACAACTTAGTTTTAAATCATATTGTCCCTTCTCATGGATCGCGTACTCTTGAGGGATCATGATTTATACTATGTTGGACTTAGGCGGAGATGTCGAACTTCTAGATAACGTACCGTGTAATAACAGGATCAAGCTCTCATAGAGGCATACGGATCCAGTTTTTCGGTACCTTTACCACTTATCACAGAGGTATGTGTGGTCTGTGCTAGGACTTCCATCCACTTTGTATCGCAGTGTAGCTCTTATGACTTTATGCTTTTTTATCATGCCTAAGGTTCGTGTTTAGCTTTTCTTTTGAGGTAATTGATTTGCTCATTCTTTACTCTTGGCGTTTTGGGGTACTGCCGTATTGACACGAGGGATAATAAAGATACTACCATTCTTCTTGTGCATGCTTCTTTATACAAAGGGATGAGCATTGATTGAGATTCGGTTCCTGATAGTGAGGTGGGAGGCCATATGGATTGGTCCCCTTATGCTAGTGGGTCTTGTTATTGCCTCACTTCTCGTGGTAATCCTGACCCTGAAACTCCTCGTAGCCTGCGGTATTTGAAGGATGAAGTTCATTTGGTAGAAGCGACTTTACAGGATCGTCGATCAAGATTCCTGGGACTTTCGGGTATACCCCTGGTTATTGGGAATGGGCGGAGGATGTTCTTAGCAGGTGTTCTTCCGTACTTTCCATGGCCCATTTGGAGAAGGCGATTCAGGCTTCCCTTTATGTATATGATTTCAGTTCACTTGATGAAGGCGATTGAGTGTTAGGTCATACGAATAACTGCTTGACCCGGTGTTGGCGAGCTTTCTTTGTCTCGTGGGACTTGTATATAAAATTTGGGAGGTTTGCTGTCGAGGCGGATTTTCGATGAGGTGGTTCCTTTGGCTGAGTGTTTGTCAGGCTCTTCCCCAATAAAGGCAGGAATACCCGAGAATCGTGTGCCTTTCTCCTTAGAGGTTACCATCGGTTTGTTGGAAATCAATGGAATATGGGTTTTGATAATTATCTTGATTCAAATGATTGTTGTATGATTCGTTCTTGGATTTAGTTAAATGTGATTACTAAAACTAAGTGTTGATAATAGTAATTGTAATTACTAGTCGGATTATGATAATCACAGAAATTATGCCCGGATTCTTAGATGCCGTATAATCGTTATAATAATAATAATGGTCAATTATATTGTTATGCATTTGCTATTATCGAGCCGGAAAGGTCACACACTCTGGTGATGTTGGATATATTTCATGTATGAGAATTAAACTATATTTAGTAAATTGAGAAATTGATTATAATCCAATAAAATTCTGATGTTTATTGATAATGTAAAATATTAATTGGATGAACTCGAATTAATTAACTCGATAGTTTAATTAATTACATTGTTAGTTGAGCTTGTTAATTACATTTTACTTAACGAGTTAGTTTAAATTAAACGAGCCAGATCATTAACTATTCGGTTGGACCTTTAGGTTTTTTAGTGAGAGGCTATTTAAAGGAGGGATGTATTAGGTTTTTTTTATGCAAAAACCAAATTATCCAACTCAAACTTTCGCCCCCTCCCCTTTGTGAGATTGCCGAACTTATCAAGTTCAAGAATTACAATTTTTTATTTGATTCTTTCATCCAGTTCCTCGTGTGTTCTAGCATAGTCAAATATAGGATTCAATCCCTCCAGTGGGAATCAAGCTGGGCATTATTATAGTCTTATACAAATTGGAATTCAAAAGGAGGTTTAAGTGAGAAAAGAATTGGTGATTTATTGTCCCGGCTCCACTTTGTAAGTTTCTGATATTAATATATTGTAATATATTTTTAGATCTGATGATTATAAGAATTAAATTGATCCTAGTATGCTATTTGTTTAAAGTTTTATTCGAAATATGCATAATTTTTCCATTACGATTAGCATTGTCTTCTACTGACGGCCTCGTTCTTATTACTGATTGGATCAACTCTTGGAGTGAATCAACCTATAGATATGTCGTACCAGTACATTGGTGCTAGGAGTTTAAGCCATTCAATTACAATTAACATTTAATTAACTAATTAAAATGTTGTAAACCCTTTAAAAAAAACAGCCAACAATTATACTAAATATCAAAACACCAAAATATGCAATTTTGATGTACTTGAATATATGAACACATTTATAAAATAAAATCATGGCATAAAATTCATACATCATCATATATACATTCAAATCAATAAATATATATATACATGAAAATTTAATTAAACATATATTCATATATATTCAATTAAATATATTTAGTCATATGAAAACTAATTTGACTCGATACCTTTGTTAGAAAAATATATGTATAGCGATTTAAAACTTTAATTAAACATATATTCATACAAAGATCTATTAGGTGATTATCTATATGAACTAAATTAACAATGAAAAACTTACGAATCTTGGAGTGGGCACCATCGATAATCGATCCTTGAAGCGCTCGATTATAGTGCCTCTGGTTGAGTCGCGCGAGAGGGGTTGAATCCACGACACTTAGCGTCTTCACAGAACTGGATTGAATTGGATGATGAAATCAAAGCAAGAAATTTCATTCTTGCTTTGAAACCATTCGACAAATCGAGGAGGAGGCAGAAAATGCTTTTGGGGGCTAGGGTTTTCGTGTGGAAAAATCACTCATGAAATTCTCATAAAAACCCTTTATATATGGAGCACCACATTAAACCTAAAAGCCAATCGAATAGTTTAATGAGCCGACTCGTTTAATTTAATTAAACCGTTAGGTAAATTAAACACTAATAAGTTATTATTAGTAAATAACAAGTTACTAATGAGCTCAACTAACTATAGAATTAAATTAATTGAGTAATTAATTTATTCGGATTTATCCAATTTATATTTTATGTGCTCGATGTAAAATTCCCCGGTGAAATATTGATTATAATCGACTCTCAATTTAGCAAATGCGGTTTAATTTCATACATGAAATAATTCAATTGTATGTGTGTGACGCCCAGGCTCAGATAATAGCGGCCGTATAATAATATAGTTGACCATTATTATTATTATAACGATTATGCATGGGATCTAGCCATCCGGCATAATCCCGGTATTATCGTGAGAACCGAATAGTAATTACAATAGCTATGATTAAATGTTCCATTTATTGTAATCATATTCAGCGAACTAGTAAATGGTGTTACAACAATTGTCGCGATATGGGCATAAATAAAACCAATAGCTATTGATTTTAACCTTTGGCTAACACTATATAAGGGGCTATACGTTGTCATTTTAGCCTGTAACCAGTACCGCTTATTGTTTCCCTTCCTTTATCTTTTTGGTTGGATGGGTACTCAAATACGCATACTAACTTCGGGCATCACGACCAGTTAGTAGGTCCTCATATGGCTATCAAGGAGTAGACCTTGCAATAGCGTGGTAGAAGCTCGAAGTCGTTTGGATAACTGGTTGGACTTCCCCGAAACCTCTTTGGTCGACTTCTTTCGTTTTCTTTAATCACAAGCCTCGGTCTTATGAAGATATTACTTTCTTCTTGAGCTCACGTACTAACATGTTGGGCTATTGTTTCGGGGACCAGTTTGTTGTGGAGGTGTATTACCCTCATCGTTTCTCTCGTCAGCTCGGCTTTGCTCCCTCCATCCCAAGAGTTAATAATGAGATCAGGGCGACTGTGGATTTCATGGCTGGCCTTAGGCTCTAGAGGATTTGCATGATATTTCATGTAGGCTAGAGGGTTCGATTCCATGCCTTTAAAGAGTCTACCAGTCGATCCGGAAGTTATCAAGCAGCGACAATGTGTCACTCGGTGGTAATGCTCGGCTGCTTACTCGCTGTGTCCTGGTAGGGGTAAGGGTTTACTCGTCCGCCCTAGTTTGGGTCTGAAGAGGAAGGCTTCTCCAGTCATCATTTTGGAGGATAGAGATCCCAAGCATGCCAGGGGTGTCCGTTTAGAAGGATTTGGTTCTCTGGCAACATCTGCATGAGGCGTCTCGGTCCGTAGTGCGGATGCTACGCTCGTATATTTTAACATGCTTTTTTACCTGTCACTAACCCATATTTGTAGTCGAATTAGCACAGTGGAAGTGTCTTCCTCTTTGAGTGGTGGGATATGTACCGAGGTTGTGGATACGGGTGAGTCTCATGTAGAGACTGAAAAACTATCAAAGTAATCAATGCCCTCTATTTGGTTGTAACCTTTCGCCACTAGTCTTGCCTTGTATTTTTCAACACTCCCATCTGGCTTTCTCTTGATCTTTTACGCCAATTTGCAACTTATTGGTTTTTTTCCAGCAGGCAACTCAACAACATCCCATGTCTCATTGATTTCCTATGCTTGAATCTCCTTTTCCATAGCCTCTATTCATTGAGTATGTGTCTTTGCTTGCTTATATGAATAAGGCTCATTCTCCATACTAATGTTAGTTAAGAAACACATATATTCTTTTCTATACTCACTGTTGGTATGTTTAGCATTAATTGCATTAATCTCATTATCACTCAGCCATTGAGGCAACTTCCTTTCCCTTTTACAATTAGTAGTGTTATCTGTACTAGTAATTTCAACAACATGAGACACTTCAGAAGATTTAGGCATATCATATTTTGGAACATGAGACACTTTATAAGATTTAGGCATATCATATTCTAGAATATCATCAACATACTCTTGAGTAGAAATTAAAGGGTCCTTAACAAAGTTATGATCAAAAGGGAATACAGACTCATAAAAAACCTAACATCTCTAGATATTACAAGTTCATTCTTCTTAAGACCTAACAATTTATAACCTTTGTGATCTACAGGATAACCTAAGAAAATACACGCAAATGCTCTAAGATCAAACTTTTGTTTAGAAGACATAGTATTTGTAGCATAACATAGACAATCAAAGTTCCTCAGACTAGTAATATCAGGTGCTCTACCATACAACAATTCATAAGGGATTTCAGAGTGTAAACTATGCGAAACTTTGTTGTTAATATTATAAGTTGCAATAATCTTTTGCGTCCCCAAAATTTCTATGGCAAAACTGACTGTCATTAAGGCCGCACAGCCTTAACAGAATCTTTGATGTTTTCTCTCTGACTTACCCATTCGGTTGTGGGTACCTGCATATGTCTTAAAATGTAAAACACTGCTTTCGAACACAAAATGTTGAAAGTCATTTACTCAAATCATTCCCCATTGTTGTCCTAATTCTTTTAATATCAACATTAAATTACTTCTTAACCATGTTAAAGAAGCTTTTAACTGCACTTAAGACTTGTATTTTACTGCTTAACAACATAGTCCAAGTGCTCCTACTACTATCCTCTACCAAAGTATGAAAGTATCCTGCCTAGTAGCAACTTTATAAGGCCCCCAAAGATCAATATGCACCAATTCAAACAAGATAGTAGAATGATCACAAGCTTTATTAAATATTAATCTTTGTTGTTTAGTTAAAGGACAAACATAGAAAGGTTTTGTAGAAAAATTAAAATCTAGATCGCTTAAACTGACTTAACTGTCTTGGCTGAGAGACATGGCCTAGCCTAGAGTGCCATAATTTTGCATCTGTGGTACCTGTACTGACATTACAACTGAAAACACTACTATTTTGAATACAATTGGAAACAAATCCTTGTATAAAAGAACATTCAAAAGACTCCTCACTCAGCACATAAAGCCTCTTGTCAGCCTTTGCAATTGGTAGAATCTTGGAGGACTCAACATCCTACATCATACAATAATCAGTATAGAATTTGAACAAAACACCATTTGTCTCAGATGCCTTATTTATAGATAACAAGTTATATTTAAAAGAAGGCACAAATAAATAATTTTTCAGCACAATATTTCCATGTAAATTGATATTCGCAGCATACTCTATCTCTTTAGTTGTATTATCTGACAAATTCATTGAAACACCTTGCTTTAACTTATGCCAAACACTAAATCTTGACAAATTGTTGCACATATGTGTGGAAGCTCCACTATCTATAATCCAACATTCCATAATATGCATATCAGAAAGATAGCTCTTTGAAACAATACTACCTGCAAAGTGATCAGCCGTAAGGTGCTTTGTGTCTTGATTGCTCGAGGAAGCGACAACATCCTTCCCTTTTAAAACTTTCCCAACCTCTTGATGTATCAAAGTTGAGATCACACTCTGCCAACCATCCCTTCCCTCATTCAAGATTTCTAGAGGAGTACTCATTTCTTACTGTATTAAGCTTTGTTTCTTCGATTGAATTCGGGCCACCCGATCAAAGAAATCCCTTGAGCTTAAAACAATACGTCACGAGATGGCCTCTTTTGTCTGGTGTCAGGACTTATACACAAACTTATCCTCTGAGGTCTAGGATACTGTTGAAATTGGTTTTGTGCTCTATTATTCTGGTACTATGACCTCACTTGATCACTTCTAGGATTAAATCTTAGGGGCTAACTTTGCATTGCAGACACACCAAACTTCTTGCTGTGAATGTGTAACCTTGTTTCTCAGCATTGTGATAAATGCCATAAGCCATTGCAAGATTAGGCAATGGATCATATAACAATATTTGATTTCTTGTTGATTCAAACTCATAATTAAGCCTAATCAAGAACAACATCATCTTTTCTTCCTCATAATTTCCATATCTCGTTTCGGTCTGAACCGTCAACTCCTCAGCTAGCCACTTTCGGCTTTATTATAGGCGCAATAAGTCCTTTCCTTGCTGCGGTAGATAGCTCTCACGAGCTCATATAGCACAGGCAATTCCTCCCCAGGCAGTCTTGATCTCTTCCTATAACTTGAGGAAAACATCGCCAGCATATCACAGAAGCCTCTTGCGAGTCCTTTGACGTACATTTAAGATCCATGAAATCAATGTTGGATTGACTTTTATCAATTGTTTATGAGTATCTGCTGCAACATCAAGTCGATTGTATTCACTATTGATGAATACCACCTTATCCACCTTTACTTGAGCTATGATCGTTATACACTACAGATGCGATGAATTGTGTGATCAGCAACCCAGACTAAGCTCGAGATGATCGAGATATGAGAATGAGGATCATGTTTTTATTTCGAACCCTCGGGGAACCCTTGATGGTACATTCTCCTTGACCATTTCAAGATTTGATTAGAATAAGAAAACTAACTAAAGCACATTAGCCGAAGTATTATCCAATCGACCTCAGCGTAATACCATCAAAGAATGTGTAAATCAAAAAATGTACACCATTAAAGATGTAAAATTTACCTTCAATATAGTAATGGCAATATATGAATAATCAGAGAACAAAGGATAAATAAATCTTTATTGATAAAGCTTACGCTGAAATTGAATATACAATCACATATTTATAGGTACCAATCATATCTACAAGGAATTGGATAACTATCAACAGAATAGAAACATCCTAAAATAATTAGAATCACTATTCAAGAACCTTAACTAAAATCCTAACAACCAAACTAACTAACAGCTCCAACGGATAAGTGACATAGCCTTGTCTAACATTGGCTCAGCGTTTATTTAAATGGGCCAGGCTTGAACCACAGTAGCTCATTGTTTAGTTCTCATATACAAACGTGTCACTTTGAAACATAACTTCCTTAATACCTTCTCACAGAGCATAATCGAGTCTCAAAACAAGTCTCGAGTCTCAAACACAACTACATACAACTTGACAACATACTCTTTTCAAAGCATGATTCTCGGGAATATGACCAACAAAATGATTAGAAGCTTACAGGTAATGCTAGAAATTCTTATTCCAGCGAATCCACCTTCAAGAAATCTAAAAAAATTTGAGATTGTAGGTAATGCTTCCAAGTTTATAAATTTGGGGTGCATTGACAATTGTGTCAGGTTAAATTATGATGGTGGGAGAATAGAATGAAGAGGGAGAAAACATATTGGGAGTGTTCGAGGGAGTCCTAACTTTGACACATGCTTGGAGAGTTGGACCGAGTCCCGTTAAATGTGGAGTGGGCCGCTACATTTTTATTAATTCCCATCTTACTTTAGAGTTGAGGGGTTATTTAGGGAGTCTGGTACAATTGCTCTTAGCTTGGTTAGGATCCAATATACTCGTGGACCATGGAACCCATGTTTCTAGGATTATTATCTATACCTATGGAGAGGGTAGAGGAGCATCTAAATTCCATCGATGACAGAGATATGATATGTGCACTAAGATTTCATGTCCATAGCCGATTGCTGACCCTAGTGCTTCACTTCCCAACATTCAATGCTTGTTTTGTTATTGATCGGGGGACTCACATATGCTATTCTTAGAGTACACACTTGGTAAACCTCGGGCTGATGCAATGACTTGCAAACCACGCCAGCCAGATAAACTACATTAGGCAAGCCCTGTGTGACAAGCTCGACCAAGAAAGTGTTGGTAGGAGAAATCGAACTCATGACCTCTACATTCAATACTTGTTGAAGATATATAATATGTAGTGTCTTAGTTTATTTATTGTATGTTCAACATACGAGCACTAGATCATTTGTTTATTCTTTTATGGATGTAAAATGAAGTTGTTAGATGTCTTAGACTACCTCCAATAGAGGATAAATTTGAAGATGTTCTCAATTAAATGCTCCACTAGGACTTCAACTTGAATTTTATGGGATTTATTAAATAAATTCGATTTATTCTGACAAAAAAATGAGCGGACCCCACAAAATTTGCAATTAAAAAAAATATAGTAGAAGGCTAGGTTGCTTTCATTCAATGGCTAAAAGTGCGTGGGCTTTCTAATGTGCATTGGATGGGTGCCACTTGTCCACATCTGATCCTATTACAATACTTTATTTTAATTATCTTCAGTTTTGAATTGATTTTTTTGAGAATAATTTGATAATAAAAAAAATTTAATTTATATCATTGTTTCACATTTTTTATTCTTTACAAATGGAGACCAACTTTATCTAATTTGGACACCAAATTTTTTTCACCCTTATCTCCATTATTTTCAATTTTCAACCCATTTTTTGATATTGTTTAACTATAAATGGATCATAATGATTTAAAATTGAAATACTAATTATTAAAATAATACTCCATCAATCCCTAAAAGATTGCCGAGTTTGGCTTTTCATGGTAAAAGATTAACAAACTTTACAATCTTGATTAACGTCCAAAATTTTGATGTAAATTAAAATTATCAAGTTAATAGTAAAGTATGTTGAAAATACTATAAATTGATATATTTTTTTCAAAAAAATAAAAAACACATTAAAAGTTATTTGATTTCAAAATTAAAAAAAATTAATTCATTAAAATCAAAATGTGACAATCATTTAGTGATAGAAAGAGTAATTCTTATTATTTGAGTCTACATTAATTAATTATAAAATTAACAAATGATAAATCAAATAAGAGAAAACATGTATAAATTTGGTGGGGTATATGTGATTAATATGGAGGAAAAAAGACAAATGGTTTTTGAGATATCCTGCTTGTGGAATGTTAAAAAGATAGTAAGAACATTTAATGAGTGGTGACGGTAACTTGATGTAGCGAGAGATTTATTGATTTCTTTAATACCTCCTATTGGAGATGATGCTTATGCTTTATTTGAACTGAGATTTATTAATACTTCATTAATTTAAATATGTATTGATTCAATGTAAAAATTATATACATTATTAAAATGTACAATTCTAAGATAATACAATTGAAAAATTCAAAAAAAGGTGTTCTAAAATTATTCTAGGCACTAAAATAGAATGTGCACCAAAATTCGTTGAACGAGTTGGTGCAAATTACCTCATAGTTAAAAATATGCTTATATAATTGATATTAATGATTTATTTTAAGAAAATGATACGTATTACTTAAAATTAGGGATGTTGGCGAACGGTTTTGTCGCAAATCGCTTCGTTAATTGGTTCGTTAAAATCATCTCATTAACTTCATTTCAGTTCGTTTAACTTGAACCGGTTATATTTATTAAAATATTATTTCATTACATCGTTTGAAATCATTAGTTAATCGCTCGTTAAAATGATTTAATAATATCCTTTTTACTAAATACACACAAAGCATATCTAAGTTCCCTCTGAATTAAATACGAAGTCGAAACCGAACTATCACAATTGATACAAATTAATATGATTTAATTACGAATTAATACGATTTAACTACGATTTAATTATGGGTAGTACGGATAGGTGCTGAGCGGTTTATGAATCATTCATTGATCAATTACTGACCGGTTATGAGCTATCGTTTTCGAACCGATTACGATTCATGAATTCCGTTCGGTTTCTTAACGGGCGCCGATTCTGAGTGGTCGGTTTGATGAGCGAATCGAGCGGTTGAGTAAAATCCGGTTCGATTCGAAATAGATTCCCCAACCCCTCAAATATGCCAAAGAAGAAGAAAATATATTATAAAATGATATACTCGTAATTGATATTTTTATCACTAATGAACAAATGAATTAAGGCTTAATTCATTACGCGTCAACTAATGTGGGTATCGCAGCAAATTTACTTTTCAGTATTTAACTTTACAGATTCTTTCGCCCAAAGCCAAGCCCATGTGTTTCAATTGCCTCCTGAACACACTTTTGATGTAAAAGTTAATATATTTCAAATTTTGGGGTATATTTGTAGAATAATAAAAAAATTATGAATTTTGAATTACAAAAATTCTTTAATGCCAAAAATTAGTTATACAACTTCATTTGTTAGAAATTTATAAAAAGAAAAGAAAAGGGTCTTTGAGTATGAGAACTATGAGGACCGTAACTGTTAAAATTCAACTAGAATGGTAAATTCTCATAAAGGCTTCATCTTTATCATTGTTATATACATAAACGATATAATTTTTTTGTATATCTAATTTTTTTGTATTGAAGAAGAAGATTGGTATTGTTATGGATTTGATGGTCTTTGTTGAGCTGAGTTTTCATGATTCTTAGGTTATTTTGTCTTTGAATTATTTTTCTTTCTTATGGATTTGAGGGGTGGAGGGAGATAGAGGTGGGTGGTAAGGGATTATTTTTCTTTAATTTTATTTTTTATGTTTTTAAATAATTTTTTGTAATTAAAAAAAGGAATAAATCTCTTATTATTTTAAAAATATATCACAAAATTTGAAATAATATTGCTTTAACACCAAAAGTGTTTTGAGGGGCAAATTAGAGCGATAGTTGGCTTCAAAGGGCAATTTGAAAAATTAAATAGTTGAGAAGCGGAATTGGCGCATAACCCGATAGTTAAGGGATATGGGAATTAAGACAAAAATTAATCAACGTAACTTTTCACTTTTATATGGTCGAGTTTTCACGATGATTGAAATAGGTTAGGTCAAATAGAACAGTCTTTAGAGGCAATCCAATCAGTATAATCTTAGTATTTGAAATCAACTTAATTTG
The DNA here is from genome assembly GCA_019722365.1 of Lithospermum erythrorhizon. Lineage (NCBI taxonomy): Eukaryota > Viridiplantae > Streptophyta > Magnoliopsida > Boraginales > Boraginaceae > Lithospermum > Lithospermum erythrorhizon. The sequence continues at coordinate 10,905 of JADFUC010000875.1, read as the reverse complement.
GGTTTGTAATTCAATATGAAATTGTGAAATTACGAATCATGTCCAAATCGACGTCTGACTTGTAAAGATATTGGAGGTGGGGGCATTGAATGAGTACCGTGAGGCGTGATTAGATAGTTGGCGCGACGCGTGGTTAAGTATGCCTCTTAAAATCGGTTAGTGGAAGGGATTAGTCTCATAAATGGCTTAGTGGGCGTTTGAATCGACGCACTAGCGATTGCCATCAGGCGTGGATCTGAAGTCGTCCGTATTCGTCTTGAATAGATCTGTTGTTTATTTGGTTGGCGGCTTGGCGCATTTTGGCACGTTGGAAATAGGGCTATCGGTGGACGGGTAACCCGATACTCGGGGTAGAAAATATTGCTTGATATTCGAAACAATCGAAAGTTATACGATATGATAAAGTATGTTCCTTCCGATATTAGTCTTTTAAAACCCTACTTGATCAGTTTCAATACGGTTTTAATCCCCAACTAATTTATAACCTAGTATTTCACAGATTCTTATGTGAAAATTGACGGGAATCGATACGTGGGTAGCATCTGGTCGAACTCGAATGATAAAGTGAAACTTAATTTCTTTTGCCCCTAAATTATCGCGTTAGTCTCAAATTACCCCCTAATACTATTATGGTTTCAAATTGCCCCTATCTTACGCTTTGTTTCAAGTGCCCCCTCCATCACATTTTCAATTAAAAAACCTATTTCGACGATTTAAAAGGGTATAATCGTCAGTTCGGTCTTTAATGCTTGCTCTTGCTAATGAAGTTAAGGCACCCACATTAAACTAATGATTTACTTAGCCTCGAAATTGCCCCCAGCTTTCCGCATTTTTCCCTCATAACTGTCCAAGAACATCACGATACACAAACAAAGAAGCGAAAAAATCGAAAAAATGGTGCTAAAAAATCAAAGCGACAACTTCAAAAGAAATATAAAAGAACCTGTTAATCGATTTTGGAGGGAGGATGGGGAGACTTTTATGTTTCCTGAATTACTCAGTAAGTAATTTTGTCCTAATTTGTACAATTATGAAATTGTCGTGTAGTATGTGTTATAACATGCATTTGATCAATTTCGTGCATTTTATCAATTTCGTTTATTATTAAGTACATGCATTAATTTTCTGTCTTAACTTTGTAGGTTTGGAAAGGATTTGTTCATTAAAAATCATGAGTGTGTTGTTGACTCGGAAGTGTGGGCAAATGATGAGCCTATTGGTAGCCAAGAATTTAAGACTGAATTTGGACTAAAAAAGGATTGTGTTTTTATTATTGGAGGAAACCCATAAGTTCTTTAGAAGAGGGGTTAGTTCATCTTAAAACTGACTTAGATATAGCAAAAATGGTTGAATGGGTTAAAGTTGTTAGAGAAATAGAAATTTATGTAACCCGCTGAAATCGTACTTATGTTAACGAAATTAGTGATGAAGCGGGAGCTAATTTAGTGCGATGTACAATTATGATAAACAAAAGAAGTGAAGTACCCCTATTAGAGTGGCATGGTGGTGATGAACATGAAATAGGAGAGAGTAGTGTGTGTGGTGATGAGAATGAAATGGTATATGGTGATGATACTAGAGTGGCCGGTGATGACTACTTTGGTCCTGATGTGACTATCTTGGATGATGATTTGGAGTGTGGTGGTGATAATGTAGTGGAGGATGGTCATAATGTAGTGGAGTGTGGTGATGATAATGTAGTGAGGGAGGATGGTGAAAATGTAGGGGATGTTGGTGATGACAGTGTAGTGGTTGAAGATGTAGTGGGGAATTTTGCCCCTGTACTCTAAACACTGCTAATGTCATGTAAATCTCGATAACGAGGAATTTAAAATGCAATCAAGAATGAACTACCACATGCGAACACAGGCGTGTGTGAAAGCACCTACGTACTAATTAGACAAAAAGTTCCTAGAGAATGCATTTAGGGAGTGATGTGGGGAGTGTCTTTGCATGATGTCGTATCGTAGTGCGCAATGGAAAAGTGAGAGTGTCTAATGATGCTTATGAGGCATTAGAGAAGATTGATAGAAAAAAGTGGACGAGGTGTGCATTCCGTCCACTGTCAAACTGCCCACAACTTGTTAATAATTGGGCGGAGGCGTTCAACATTTTTATAATTGATGTTAGAGACCAGCCTATTATAACAATGTTGAACACCATTTATCACACAATTATGACTCGAATTGAGGAAGAAAGGGAAAGAAAGATGAAGTGTAAGGGATTGGTTTGTCCAAGGGTGAATGAATTGTTGGTGCTTAGAGGAAAACGAGCAAATGAATTCATAACTAGATCATCCGGAAGCCCAAGGTATGAAGTAAGTTCTGCACGACATTGTTTTGTTGTTGACATTGACAAGAGGACCTGTTCTTGTGAATTGTAGCGGTTAGGAGGATACCACATGTTCCACTTGATTTGTGTGATTCCACTCATTAAACAAGGATCCAAAAGTATATGCATTAGGCCTACCTCAGACTACTAGCTTCTTAGAAGTATACAATCATATTTTGGAACCTCTAAATGGTCAGACAATGTGGACGAAAGCCATATCTTGACATTCTTCCACGAGATACTTGAGAGTGCTCTGGGAGCCAAGTGATGCGAGAGACTAGATCCAAGCTGGCTAGAGAAAGAAAGAAAGCAGTGAGGAAGGCAAAGCGAGTTGAAAGATTTTCAAGGCTCCGCTGACATGGGGGTATTATACGTACAAAATTTATGGTACAATTTGGATAATGCCGGGGCTGTCGGAGGAGGCCGATGGTGGGCGTCTTCCCAAGCACCTTCAGCTGACCTAGGCTTCAACCCAACACTTAATTTGCTTCATCCCGGCCTGTGCGACAACGCCCAGGCACAATTTCGGCCCGGCCTAGAAGAAGATCCTCTAAGAAAAAGTAGATCTAGATTAGATCTTAGTTAGTTGTTTACTACTTTATCTTTTGACCCCTTTTGCTATTTTTGTGTCCTTTAATGACTTTAATGAATACTTTGTGGTTGGTGAGACTTTTGATGACTATTTATTATGTCAATTAGTGAATAGTTGGTATCCAGTAGTGGATGGAATATTATGTGTCTTTCTTTATAATTCGCTTCTTTGGAATCTTATCTTATCTTATGTGTGTTCGTTTTTTGTTTCTTTAATTTTAATACAAGCAATCAATGACATTTGTCGATAATAAACAACAATATAAGCCATTTCACATCATATATACGAGAAAAAAGTGTAAAGAAAAGTATAGGGGGGACCAAATAGGATACAGCAATGATAAACCATTTGCCATTAATAATTGCATTTACACAAGAAATTGCAAATGCAGACAACTAGCAGAAGAAATCACAAATCTACAAACTCACGGTGTTCATTAACACCGTAATTCACATTCAAATACAATCATCGCCAAAGCGTCAGCTAAAGCCTTTATAATGAAATAAAAGAAAACACCAACAACACAATAAGATTGACACTTTTTCGGCTTTCTTCCAATTTCTCGATTAAAATAGACCTAACTTAGCGGAGAAATTAAGTCATCAGCAACTCCCAAATTCATCAACTGACTCGTCACGAGCGCCTCATGGAAATCTTCTTAGAGTTCTTACTGGGTAATAACCCGCTCCATAGCAAATCTACGGCGCAACATCTTATGTTTTGATTAAGTAGGGCCCCATTCGTGGTCAAGATAATTTTTCTAATTAGAGTTGGAATTTATTGAAAGAGATGAAGGTTGCCATTTATAATGTAATTTTCGCTGAGAAGTTAACTAAGGCTAAGTGAAAGACATTAGACATAGATGCCTCAGTTTAATCTTCAATTTGGGTTAACTGATGTATTTAATCGTCGAAATAGGTTTTGGCGAAAATGTGATTTGAGAGCGATTTGAAGCAAAGGAGGTGGTATAGGAAGGCGATTGAAATCATACAATTTGAAATCATAATAGTATTAGGGGGCAATTTGAAACTAACTCGGTAGTTTAGGGGACAAAAAGAAATTAAGCCTAAAAATTATTCTATACCAGAAACAATTGGCCAATTACTTAATTTGACACTACTTCGAATCCCACTAGCTAACCAACAAGAGCTGCAGGTAGGAATCTAACTCGATAAGGTTATATTAAATGAATCTAGCTCCTCCGCACGTTGCAATAAATTTGTTGAAGAAGACATGAGACTTGATTGTCTGTTTGATTGTAATTTTGAGGTTTGAGATTTAAGTAGTCTTCATCGTTAACTTCATTGCTTCGTTAATTCCTAAGGTCACCTCTACACCTCCATTCTTTATTTCTCAATCTTAATAAATTATTGTCCAATATCGTCACTTTTTTAATAAGTATTTCTTTTTGGTAGTCCAATTGTATTGCTTTTTATACCCACTTTTGTTATTTCCATATATAATATATTAATATCAATGGAATCAGAAAAAGGTATCTGAATGTATTTGGATTTGGTTACAACAAAGATTACTATAGAATATAGATCATCTTTGGGTTTATTAAGTTCACTTTTCCCTTGATAATTTGTGATTACTCGCATTTGGATAGGCTCCCAGCTAAGAAGGGTAAGGGGTCGGAACTCGGAATATAATGCAGTTTTACCCAACGGGGAGATTGTTTGCAAATTGAACCAAGAGTGATATGCAACCACTACTATCTACTAATTCTCGGTAGATAAGAAGCGTGGCTAGCGTCATGAGCCATTTTGATATATTCCATTATGTCCCGAGCCAGAGAATATGAAATCTTTGACTCCATATGACATGAAAATTTGTGATTACCTGCAAATAATTGGAATTTACTGGCTGCAATTTATCCCTTTTCTTGAGTGTTCTTAGTTTTTTCAGTGGTGAGAAACTAAAGAATGATGGTGTTTGGAAAGAAGATTTATAGTTCTAGTAATCTAGTTGTAGCCTTGCAGTCGAAAAGATGTTAGTAACATCACCATCTTTTTATAGCGAGTATAATTCACTTTTCTGTTGTGATTATAGTGTTTGTGAACATGCTCAAGGCCCCGGAACATCAGGTTGCGGGACATGAAGCTCGTCATGGGAAGCTTGGACCCCTTGTAGACGATTCAGGCCGTTTCTACAAGCCCTTTCAGAGTAATGAACGGGGGTCGGCTGAAGTTGAATTCTATACTTCCCTTTCTTCTAACACTTCAATCCCAGACCACATTCGCGGATTCTTCCCCGCCTTTTATGGAACTGAGCTTGTAGAGGCCTCTGATGGCTCTGGCTTGCAGCCTCATCTAGTCTTGCAAGATCTTAATGTAGGCCGAGTTCATCCATCGATAATGGACATCAAGATTGGTACTAGAACCTGGTATCCTCAAGCACCAGACCGATATTTCGAGAAATGCTTGAAAAAGGATAGAGAAACCTCGACTCTTCACTTGGGATTTAGATTATCGGGGCTAAAGTTCTACGAAAGTGAAGATTCGGGATACTGGAAGCCCGATAGGAAGTCTGTCATGAAACTTTCTGCAGAAGATGTCACTTCAGTTTTGAAGAAGTTTGTTTCCTCAAAGACATTTGATTTCAATACTGTCCCAGATTGCTCATTGGCATCAGTTGTTTTTGGCGGTTCGACTGGAATTTTATCGCAGTTGCGAGAACTAAAAGCATGGTTTGAGGATCAAACAATTTTTCATTTCTATTCATGTTCTCTTCTTCTTATGTATGATAAGGAGAAAACATTGAATGGAAATAATCCTGTTGCAGAAGTGAAAATGATTGATTTTGCCCATGTACTTCAAGGAAGAGGTGTGATTGACCATAATTTCTTGGGAGGTCTGTGCTCCCTAATAAAGTCTATTGATGATATCCTCAAATACAGCTAGGTAGTCTCATCTTGTACCCAATAGTTCCCCATTATCATTTTATTTGAGCAAAATCTTGGAACATTTTGCTTAGTATTTGGTGTTTTAGTATAACTGATCTACTATTACACTTTTTTATTATTCATTGAACTGTTACTAACAATTTGAACAATGCATCTTGGAAATGAGTGACTAAATTGTTTATGACTAGATCGTATATTTGTCAGTTCGAATTTATTGTGCACGACTGGAAAATGTGTAGCGGATAGGTTTTCACTTTACTCTCTCAAGTCAATTTTGGAAATAACTTTCATGTTATTGTAAAAGGTGTCTGGCGTGCTATACTATTAAATTCCTCTTTGTTGGATATGTTAACGTGGTGGAACTTGATGAAGCATATAGGCTTGAGGGGTTGGGTTCGCTTGACGGTAAAGGGCGCCCAACGAGGCTAAACTTGTATCGATGTTGGATATAGAGCGGGGAGGCTTGGCGGAGCGATCTCTTATTTGATTTGACTTGCGGGTTGAGTGGGCGATTCGAAACTACCGTTAAACTTTGTGGGATGAATTACTGCCTCTTTCTCTGGTATGTTTGAGATGCCTTTGGTGTAGGTGGTAGAGGCAGCTGACTTGATCACCATAAATTTGATGTAGTACGAGGGGCTTGACGGCGTGTTTCTGGTACGGTTGGGGATGGACAACTCCAGCAGCATCGGAGATTCCGATTGTCCGTCTTCTTTGAGGGGTTGGGCGCCCTCACGGTGTAGGAGGTAGAGGCAGCAAACTGATCATCTGGATTTGATGTGCGAGGCACTATGACGTGTTTCCTGCAATTTGGTCGGCGGGGAGGAGACCTCTTTATTTGTTGGAGACTCCGGATTGTCACTTCGCTGATAGTTTTAGGCGACATACAGTGTTTGAAGTGTCTGTAGTGCTTTCACTTTGAATCTTTAAGTTGGAATCTTGGAGGTGTTCTTGTGGTCTTCTTGGAGAACTTACCAGGCTGCTTGAAACTTTCTCGGCTTGACTTATAATTATTTTTCGAAAATATGGGGTATGTAGGCTTTTAGTGCGGTCGTTGATCGGTTTGTTTCGGGTGGATCATGATCTTGGCGTTAATTTTTGAGGCATGATCTGTAGCGTCGGATATTTTGCGTATTATTCTCCATGAATATGGAGTATGCCCCTATTATAGGATTTTTAGATCGAGGATGAATTTATTTATTAGCCAGTGGCATTCGCTTCGTTAATTTAGCCCTCTGTCTTTCGAAAACCACATTCTAGGATTTAAAATTAGGTTTATTTAATGTAAAACTCTAATTTTAACTTAAGAACAATATGAGGGTCGGCTGGATCCAGGGAACCACTATTATTTTCCTCTGCCTTGAATTTAATTTGGGAGCTCTAGTGAACCCTAATCAACACGTGTAACAGTGTGATCAGTTGGAAATTAATTAACTTAATAAATCCATAAAATGGATTTTATTAATTAAAATTAATTAAATTTTCACTATCTACAAATGCCCCCTCGAACTCGGGCACATACGTAGTAAGTGTCGGTGTTCGACCTGCGGATTCTGCTGCGGCTATGATGTAGTCATTTGGTACAATTTTGGTTTGGATTTGCTCGACTTCTTGCTACTCGGATCCTTAAATTCAGATGGATTTGCTACTCGGTACATCGGGTATGTGTAGCGCGATTTGTTTCCCAACTTAAGAAATTAATTGTCATCTTGGATAATACTTTCCGGAGCATGAGTTTAAAATCTGATGTCGGGGTCTTGATCTTCGGCTTTATTAATTTCGATCCCTCGGGGATGTGTGGAGAATTAATTCCCATGGATATAATTTTATTATGAATTTAAGTCATAATAAAATATATGAATATTTAATTTTATGCTAATATAGCAAAAATTAATCGATGGGTCTTCATTTATCTCACGTGTTCGGATTCTTCAGTGTACCGGATAGCTCGTGAACTTGAATTTGGTCTTCGGGTTGGACATGAGTTGGCCGAAAATTTGGCCTAGTGGACCCCATGATTTTTGAAAATCATGTGGGGAAGGGCGCACTTGCTTTTGTCTTGTCGGACACTTCATGACTTGAGCCTACTTTCTTTACTTAAACTCTTGTGCATAAAGTTTATAAGTTGCAAAAAAAGAAAAACTCTTCTTTCTTCTCCATAGTGTTAGCCGAACTCATCATCGCGTCCCGAGGTTGGATTTTTTTCTCTTCCTTTTTCGAACTTGAATATAGTGTAGAGGATATAGAATCGAGCTTGAATATTTCCCCTCTTTTTCCCTCACTGATTTTTGAACCCAAGCGGGGTTAAAAAACTATTTTTTGAAAATTTTCGAACCTAGTATGGTTCCAAAAACCACACTATTTTGATTGTTTTTCTTAGGGTTGTCTCACGATGATATTTCATAACCGTTTTTGTATTGCGACTATCCGCTTTTTAGAGAGTTCTGTTTCTGTTGCCTTCTCTCAATTTCGGCTATTTCGGGATTCTTGTTCTAGTAAAGACTCCACCTTTTTCTTGAATCTTGCATGAATTTTGAACTGGGTAGATGGTCTTGATGCTTTTTATGCCATATAATATTTGAATTAGAGTTAAGCTGGCCCATAAAACTCGTGAATTACATAGTATTGCATGAAATTTGAGTAGAAATCAGTTTTTATTAATAGAGCTGGATTTCATTTATTTATTTCCATTGATTGGCTGATTGGAATGCCTTGAAATTTGAATTTGAAGTTCACATGGGGTCCCGCGCCATCTTGATTTTTTGCTTAATTTTTGCGAATTTTTCGATGCCTACGTTCATTGTTTTGTCTGGCTGTCCTATTTTTATCTTGACTTGTGATACGGAGTCATATCTTCCTGGATTGCTCGTCATCTTGACAAGAACTGCCAGGTACCGAAGATATCAGTAGGCGAATGCATTGGAGTCGACCCCTACAGAGGTGGGTAGGCACGAGCTTTTAGATGTTGAATGATAGGAAGTCCTTGTGATTCTTATATAGATTTTTCATGTTGAAGCGTATTTGGTCGTATCTCTTGCTGGATTAGATGCATTTTTATGTTCTTTAGATGAATGGGTAGATATCGACCCTACATCTTTGTCTTCCGAACTTTTACGTATCTAGGATTCGTCTTCATGTCGAATGTCTTGGAGCAGACGGTGTCACTTTTTGTGCATATCTTTCTTTGCTTGTTTATTCCTTTGTTTGTTGGAGTTGAGTAGTGATGTCACCTTGCCACTTTAAGCTTTGTGTGCTTGTATTCCTTTCTCCACAGGGTAGGGTTGGTTGTTTGGATGTGATATGCGGACTTTTGGCTTCTATCTATTTTTTGGATGTGGGGTATGTTAGCCGCTGGAAGTACATCACGTCTTTTTTTTGGATGGTGGGATATGCTAGACTTACGGTATGCCATCTTTTTTTTTGGATGTAGAGGGGTATCTTGGCCACTGCGGAGGTTGCCCATCTTCTTTTTGATAATTGGGATATGCTAGACTTAAAATTTGTCATCATCTTTTTTGGATGTGGGGTATCGCTGGCCTACAGGCTATCCGTCTTCTTTTTAGATGGTGGGATATGCTTCAGAGTTCGGCTATCCCATATTCTTTGGATGTATGGGGTATGTTAGCCTCAAGGCTTCCACAATCTTCTTTTTTTTTGGATGGTGGGACTAATGCTAGACTACGGCTATCCCGTTTTTTCTTATGGTGGTATATGCTGGGCTTTCATTGTCCGTCGACTTCTTAGGATATGCTAGACTTTTGGTACATCTGTCGACTTCTTTTCGTGATTTTGAATGAAGTTGTGTGGCTGTTTCGTCTTTGTGGGGTGTTGGGGGTGCTTTAGGCACCTCTGGTGCTTCTTTGGTGAGCACTCCAACTTTGTCTTCTTTCTCTTTGGTAGTCTTTGCATCGGCAAGTGTGACTCCTTAATGATGAATGGGTTCTCGCATCCGCCTTGATCGTTCTTAATGAGTGCGTCGCTTTTCGATTACTTAGGGCATTGATGCGGGGGTTCTAAATCCGCCTTGACGTTGTTTCCGGCTCTCTGTCGCTGATGGCGATACATTGTCAGTGCCAGCTGTCACTTATTGGTTTGAAGCCTTATATCGCATGGCAGATTGAAATGCATGTCTTTTGTTGAGATCTTTGGCGGCTTGAGTATATGAGGAGGTAGGATGTTCAACATTGATCCCATGCTAGTATCCTTCGATATTGACTTCACATAGATATCCTAATATGTAAAAGTGGGTGGTTATGGTCGTAGTGTATACGTAGCGGCTTCGTCGGTGAAGATGACCCTGGCTACGAGGGATATGCAGGGTAGCTTTGAGGCGCCCTCACGGGGTTATTCACCTCACAGGATATCTTACATCTCCGTAGCCATATAAGCATGACTCTTCGAGGTCTTCATGATGCGAGTATTTCAGGTAGTCTCCCAGCGACATCCTATGTTCGGTTTGCCCAAAAATCATCACGAGTGCTTTGACTTGGTGGTTTGATGATGGTGATGGTGACATGGTTAGCGATAACTGTCTTCCTCAGCGGTATGGATCCACTGACGAGCAGGGTATCCCAGCGCCTGCTTTGAATCACGAGCACTTCGAGTGGTGTCACGGCGCTGGGTATTGCTTGTGGCCCAACCTGGATTGCGTGCTTCCGTTCATCTCTTACGGATGCTTGCGTTTGGTAGCTCATGAGTTTGGCCTTGACTTATTTTAGCCGTATCTCCCCTTTATAGGGGTGATTGTAGTTGCGGCTCATTAATACTTGAGTAGCCGCGGATAGGCCATTTCTTTGTCGCTTCACATGGTGACCTTTGTCCCATCTTTTTGTTGCTCGAGCTCTCTACACCTTGTTGTTTTTTTGCTCCTGTTATTGTGTGAGAAGTGGATGTTTGGAGTTTCTACGATTAAAATAACAATTGTTAATGTCTAACCGATTACTATGAACTTTCTACCAGTTAAAATAATGTTTATTAAATTTATGTTTGGCGTAGGGCCTCCAGGAGCAACAACCAAAAGTTGTCTATAAGATAATAGTCCACATGGCTATTTTCGCGCAGAGCGATTACTTTCAGC